>PVJD01006507.1:0-97416 GCA_004026545.1 Mormoops blainvillei
CACTTCCGGTCCCGACAGACACTAGGGACAGTAATGGCAAGGGCGGCCAGAGAGTGAGGGGTGGGCGTTGCGGAATGAGGAGGCCATGAAGGAACACAGAATGTTCCAGGTGCCACCCGACCTTCCAGGAAGCCTCAAGAAGTGGAGGATCTACAGCCTCACTGGGGGTGGGGGTTGGGGGTGGAGGCTGCAGGCGTGAGCTGACGCCATTTTAAAGCACGGCCAGGAGGAGAGCGGGAAGTCACGCTGCACTCCATTGCGAGAGGGAGACTGAAGCAAAGAAGGGACTGGGCTATCCAGGCGGCCAAGGGAAGAGGCCCAGGTCCTCTGTGGACCACCTGCTATGGATCTGCTAAAGCCCAGCCTCCGCGGAGGTTGCCTGAGAGCAGACGTAGGGTCTCTTAGGAAACAACACTGAGGTTGAATACGATCTGAGGCCAATGGGGAAAATAGGACAGGACAGTAGAAAAGTTCTGAGTCAGGGCCATTGTGATCGACCATGACCTTCTGCCAGGAAAGGGTCTTGTGTGTCCACAGTTACATGGTTAAATCTACAGTGACTTGCCTCCTGCCACAATGTCCCATCCCACCACCCAGTAACCAGGACTGACATGAGGAAGCCCACTCTGTGCGTCAGAGGGGGCTAGGTCAGACCTCCGGCCCCAGAGATAGCTCAGCGTTCTCCGGCCTCTGTCCACATGGGCCTTTCCGCAAAGCCGTGCACAGCCCCAAAGTCAAGGCCACAGCAAGTGAGCAGAGCAGAGGGTGACGTGAAGGATGACTAAGGGGAAGGGAAAGAAAAGCCAGCCACCCACACAAGGTCCCTTTTCAAACCGTGCCATTACAAGCACACTGGCAATATGCTTAGGGGACAACATACGGCCAGAGAAGGACCCTACAAACCTCACCCCCTTTGACAGCTTGGTCACATGTGCAATGACTGCTACAGGGCAAAGTGCTTACCTTCTCCAGGCCCCATCTCTCTGAACGGAAACACTACCCTCTAGTACAGTTTATGCAGGTGAGCACAGGTGATGATCAAGATTCTCCCCATTTTACAGAAAGAAAAACAGAGGCACAAAGAAAGAAGAACAACCACATTCCCTCAGGGTGCTGGAGGCAAGCGCCAGAGGTCCTTGGTCAGGTCTGCCCCCACAGCACCTTGACCTTCATCCCCACCTCTGCTGACCCCACCCACAATGGCTCAGTCCCCACAAGAGCCCCTCCCAGGGCCTCACCACGTGTTGCAGTCAATCTTCACCGTCTCTCCCGGGGCATACTCTTTGCCCTGATGAAAGCAGGGACACCTTTCCAGGGCCACACATCTGTTTTCATGCCGGACCTAAGGGAAAGCAATCGAAAAGTCTTGTGGGGCACAGTGAGTGACCTGGAGCCCTGCTGGGAGGCAGCCTCAGCCCGAGGCCAGGCCAGGGAACCCACAGCCAGGCCGGGGCTTCGTGGACACAGGCACCGATCTACACAGATCCTCCCTGACTCAGCCGAAGATACTCTGACTGCCCTCTGCCCTCCTCCCCTGCTGGGGGCACAGTGACCTGGAACCTGAACACAGAGTCTTTAGTAACACGTGTCAAAAAATCTTGAGATGCACATATCCTTAGGCCCAGTAATTCCATGAAGAGAATTTCTCCAAAGGAAAAAGAGTTATTATGGACAAAGGTTAATATAGAATTATTTATCATTGGGAAAAAAAAAAAAGGGAGCAACCAAGTGTTCAACAATAGAAAAATGATTAACTCCATTCAGGACTCGCCAGGTGATGGTGTCCCCTGGAGCTATTCGAATGGCCCTTTGGGACAATCTTAAGAGATGTGAGAAATATTTATGCTGTTAATTTTTAAAACAGGGGAGAAAAAAACTGTATATACATATGGTACCAATTATGAAAATATAGATACATATTTCCAAAAAAAAGACAAAGGAAATATAGAAGTTGCCTCCAGATGGTGAGCTAGGATAGGGGAATTTTATTTTCATTTTTGGTTTTAAACTTTTTTTCCAAATGTTCTTTAATGAGCATCTACTATGTTTATAATTGAAGAAAATAGACGATCTATTTAATAAAATGAATGAATCAATTAGTAATGCACTTAATACCCTGGAGGTGAAAGTTAAATGCTGGTCATAGGCAGAGATGGACCGAAACCAGGGTCTGGAGACTCGTTTCAGCCCCGCATGCGCCCTCCTCACCCAGTCCCCTGAGGTCCTGACACACCTTCCATGGTGACACCCTATTCCCGTGGGGTCGGGGGAAAAAGAACTAAGATCTACTGGCCCAGCGGGCTCAGAAAGAGTTGTTCAAACCCACTCTGACCGCGACCTGGAGATCTGCCTCTGTCCCAGCTGCAGGAGGCAGCCCTGAGTGTCCGCGCTGGCGTGGCCTCCCCTGGGGTGATCTAAAATAGCCCTGGATCACTGCCAGGGGAAGGGACCGTGGCACTTTGGTTCTGGAGCGACCTGAGGGATGAGACACTCCTAGTCTGGATGGCTCAGGATCCATGCGATCTGGTCACTCTGCAGACAGGGCTTGAAACTAAAGCCCTGGCAACCGGTGTTCTTTGACTGAACAAAGGGCTTTCGTGTCAAGGATCGGGGCTAAAATCACACGTGTGTGTGTGTGTGTGTGTGTGTGCGCGCACGCATGTTGGAAGGGGATGGGAAGCAGAGCCCCCACTACTTCACTGTCACCTTCACCCAGCCTCAGTTGTTCTCCTGAGTTGTCAGAGCTGAAGTGAAGGGGCAGGATGGGGGTGCAGAGAGTGAGGAAGGTACGGGTCAGCCACATTCTTGGTAGCTCTTACCACCTAGGATCATTGTTGTTGGAAGACAATGAGCTGAGGTGCTAGCAGGGAAGATGGCAGCTTGGTAGGATTGGGGATAGAGGGGCGGGGAGGAAAGAAAAATGTCTGTCTGCCAGTCTTCATAGGCCGTCGCAATGAGGGCTCATTCCAAGGTCCCCTCAAGCTTTGTCAGCTCTGACTGACCGCCAAGGCCTGCCACCTAGTGGTTACTCTAAGAATAACATAATTATGCATCTACGGGGGAACACCTTCACTCCGACTACTGTTAATGGAGACCTGAAAATAATCCTCACATTGGAAACATTACATGAGACACAAGTGGTGCAGGCTGCATTGGGGTGGATTCCAGGAAACAGCCGTCACCTCACCTCCGCAGAACACGTGCTGATCCACCGCCTACAGCAGGCTGGGTTGAGGGCTCCCAGGCCTATTGGTCTGCATGTTGGTTTTTACCTCTTTCAAGACAATCAGCCCATTGACAAAAGTCCCGCACACCGGGGTCCAGGGAGCCCCTCCCCTGGCAGAGGGCTGAGTCCAGGCAGCCAGCCCTCCTCCAGGGGACGTGAAACTCAAAGCCCAGCTTGGCCGTGAGATTATTCTGTCAGCTCCTCTGTGCTCCTCTCTGCCATGACTTATTTTAGTAAAAAGAGATTAATAATCGGCAGATTACAATATTAAAATAGGACCATTTGATTTTTACTTACATATGAAATCTAAAAAATAAAACAAACAAATTTGAAAGAAAAGAAAAAACAGACTCATGGATGCAGAGAACAAACTAACTGTTGCCAGAGGGGAAGAGTTGGGGAAAAGGATTTTTTTAAAAAAAGGTAAAGGGAAATAAGAGGCACAAATTTCCAGTTACAAAATAAATGTCACAGGGTTACAATGTACAGTGTAGGGAATATAGCCAATAATATCACAATAACTGTACAGGTCAGATAGTCACAAGATTTATCATGGTGATCCCTTCGTTAGGTGTATAGAAGTTGAAAAAGTAGGTTGTACACCTGAAATTAATATAATTTTGTATGTCGACTATGTTTCAATAAAAGAAAGGACCTTTTCAGTGAGGATTGCTAAAAAGACACCAAAGGCATGGGAATAGATCCGTAAGTCAGAGCTAGGGGGAGACAAAGCATAACCTTAAGCGGAGAGGAGAGGTTTCCAGGCCACGCCTCAGCAGGAGGTTCCAGGCTTGGGAGAGAAGGTCAGTAACACCAGCCCAGTCAAAATCACCAGGGAGTGCCGAAGCACTGCAGAAATTCATGGAGATAGAAGGATAAAGGCACAATACAGAGGATGAACAGGGTCTTGATGAGAATGGGCCAGACACACAGGGTAGGGCAGTATAGCAGACACCACGTGGATTTTGTAGCAAGTTCCTTACACTCCATGTTTAAAATGGAGAGAGCCATCACTGCCTAGGGTTTGTCCCTTTGGGACACCGAAAGGATAAGATTAAGTTGACAAATGTCCTTCAAAGACTTCAGAATAGGCAGAAGATAGTTGTCACTATTGTTCATCAAGTCATGACATCTTTAGCAAGAATGGCTCACACTGAGAGCACGGTCCCGGGTCGTGGTCAGCTCCTCAAAAATTATGAAGTAGAAAAAAATTGGTTTTGTTACTCTTTACTGAAAGGGCCCACCTCCCCCCAACCCCCATACATGAACACCATACTCCAAAATCTTTTTTGCCTTCCAACTATCCTTTATTCATTCTCCCACCCCATCAATACATCCAGCTCAATGCAGCTGATTCCAACTATATCTTTAGGAAGAAAAAATAAATCTGATGCAATAATTCACACTAAGGTGTGAATGACTTCCCATGAGGATTTATAAAGTCGTGAGCTTTTTTAAAGCTCTTTCTTGTTAACCAAAATGAATTTATGCACATTACATTTCAGGGAGGCTGATTAGCTGATAAATTATTGGAAGTGTAGGCGATACTTTTAAGACAGGAGGGCTTTCTTGGAACTTTTTCAATGAGACTTCACAGGATTTATAATGCCTACATGTGAAGTCTGCTCTGGATGGGCCCTTGAGCCCAAGCTCTATATTTCAAAAACAGTGCCAAAGTCGTTCCAGTCTTCATACCGGGCCAGTGAAAAAACTGAGCATCAAAGAACCAGGGAAAGGAACACACGTCCCAGTTGCTGACAGGTTTCCTTGTACCTGCAGAACTGGGTACCAGTTTGGAAATATAACCACTAATGTTAAAAGGTAAGTGAGAATCTCCCAGAAAAAAAGGTATTACATTTTCTCCAGAGCATCTCATAGTCCAGTGTCTGAAGGATCTGGTCTGGGAGTCAGACGACCAGGATTTCCACTATAAAAGGATGTATCCTTGAATGGCTGTTTTCTCTCTTTCTTAAATCTCCTCCTGTGGGATAGGAGGGGGTGAAATCCTGGGCTTTGGGGGTTCCTTCTCGCTCTGCCCTTTGACGGTGCCGCTAGAGAGGATCTGTGGCTAGAATGAGGGTTGAGAGGTAGGCAGTAGGTTGTGCTTTGCTGCCACCTAGCGGTCAAATAAGGTAATATTCTAACTTAAAGGCAATTACTGTATTCAATTCATGTATCTTTGAACTAAAGAAAAAGACTTGGGAAATTTTCTAGTGCAACCCCCTTATTTTATTGATCCAGTGGCCTCAGAATGTGGACACTGAGGTCTCAAAAAACTTCTGCCAGTGTCTGCTAATTTCCTAGAGCACGTCTATTCATAATATGATTTATGGTTTTCCTCCATGAACATCTTATAGCCATTGTTAAATCCCCACATGCTAAGCAGCTTCCCTGCACCTGCCACTGTCACATCCAGTCCTCCCAACAACCCTTCAAACCCAACTTTAAAGGTGATAAAAATCAGGCACGAAGTTTTAAATGGCTTGCCACTCAGTTAACAAAATGTCAGGAGCCAGGATTCGAACCTAGAATCTCGAGACTCCAGTTCAGTGCCTTTGTTATGCTGCTTCTCCACCAACCATCTATGAGGTCTCCACCAAACCACCTATCGAAAACACACCCACCCCCTTGTTCCATGCAAGGAGACCCTTGCACCAGTTGCAGGAGCAGATGGAGTTTGCAATTTGTGGAGTGAACCGGAAAACCTCTGCTATAAACAGGTGCCAGGGCTGGAACAAATTGCAAGAGGGTGAACTCTCTCCCTACCCCCAACACTTTAAAGCCAGTACTGCTGGCCTTACCATGAACATTGAGAGATGCTTTGAAAGGCAGTCTCAGCCAAGAGCAGCACTGCTCAAAATGTGGTCCATGGGCCAGTGCCAGTTTGTGATGATGTGAGCACAGAAATGGAGAGAAGGTGTTTAGAAAATTATATGCCAATTTGACTAACATATCATGTCTGTTGTAGCTAATTAAAATTAAGGGGGAGGTTATATTTTGTATATAATTGCTTTTCCTGTTTCATTTTTCTGATTATTCTATTGTATTCATAAGAGCTTTAGTCCACAACAAATTGGAAAGTTAAGAAAAAAAGCCCTTCGTGAGTTTCCCCCACGGACTAGAGGAGCAGATGGGTGCAGCCTGAAGTTGGCCCTCAGTTATTTATGAAGACAACAAGTAAAGCTGTTCCTATGACTCCATAGCACTTTCTGGTGTTAAAAGTGTTTTTTTCATACAACTCCATCAGCCCACAGCAAACATGTGATGAAGGCAAAACAGAAATTATGGGTCTGTGTTACAGGTCAGGCAACCGAGGTTCAGAGCAAGAGTGAGTGATTGAGCAAGAGCGAGGGGGCAGGGTCGCGAAGCCTGGGCTGCAAACGCGGCCCCTTCTGACCCCTGTTCCGACTCAGAGGCTCTTTCTGCTCTTAGTAGATCTGCCCCCCAGGAAAGAACCACGTCTTCCCTGTCCCTTCCGAATGCAGAATTCCTGACCTCTTCCCTTAAACCCTTGGTAACGTGCCACAACTTCACCACCTTCCACAGGGGACGGGCCAAACAGAGAAACACCCTTGGGAAGAATGTCTGCACCGTCAGATGGGCCCAAACAGGCTGTTTCCAGATCCTTTTTCTTTGCATTGTGTCCAGGAACACGTGTCCTGTGCAGCCGCCAACACACTGTGCACTTCATAAATCACCCAGACTTTCCTTCTCAGCCGAACCTGGCCTCCGCAGTTAGCGCATTAGTCAGCATCGTAATGAAGCAGTTGTGAAAATAACCCAATCTCTTACAGCGCGAGCTTTCAAGTCTCCAGCCCTCTGGGGGTGGGGTGAGACACCTCGCTGCATGACCGGTACCCGAGGACTGCCTGCAGCAGAGGCTCCAGAAAAGCCAGCGAGCTCCTAACAGTATGTCCGCATCCTGTCTTGAGGTCTCGCTCTCCACTGGGGATTTGGGGCCATGCTGCAATTACTGCGGTTATTAATACTGAAGACTATCTGTACTATCTCCTTTATTAAAATAAAAAGTTCATTGAAAAGAGTCCCTGGGGCTGACATAATCTCTTGAAGGATGCCCCTTTTCTTGCCAGAGCCTCCTCTGATGTGGGAGAATTTCCCTTCTGGGCACCGTGAAGGGACAGTCAAAACAGGGGGCCTCTGGGGTACAAGGAGCAACACGGAAGCTTGCCCTCCTCTCTCCAATCTCTTGCTCCTCTCCTATCTCTCCCCTCCTTATATACCTCCTTGAATAGCCACCTTCTGCTAAGGCACCAAACAAGACCTTCTAGTTTGGGGGTGCTCCCCGGTCAATCTCTAGCTCCCTCGTTAGGAAAGATAGTTCCAGAATCCTGAGAGGCTAAGACAGAGGGGAACACTCAGGGGAGAATGAGTAACAACTAGTGTCTCTGTCTTAGAGAAGAAAGAGTTGGTTGGAGGGAAGGAGATTGACTATCTGCCCTGCACTGACCCAATGGGCAGTCCTCCTGAGGGCTGCTGGCCATGGGTCCGGACAACCTCCACAGAATACTAGCAGCTCCCATGGCCCAGGACACGGTCCTCAGGCCGAGGCCTGGGCATCATTAATGCCCTTTCCAGCCACATGAGAGCCATCCTGTCCCGTCCTATTTTGGCCTCTACAACCCCTGCGCCTCACCACTCACTTTGGGTCTGGGGAATTGCAGCCAGGGAAAGCAAGAAGATAGGACGTATTTTAAAAAGAAAAATCCAGAATCTTTCCTGGTTTTCAGGGTGACAAGAATAACATATATATAATACTTTTAACTCAAAACAGCCTAAGATTAGGCTTGGGAGGAAGGGTAAGGAGACTTGGGCTCAGATCACTGTCACCACCAGCAGGCACATAGGACCCCGGTGGCTGCAAAACACTGTGAACCCTGAGAGAGAAAGCACCTACCAAGCACGGCTCCTCGTGGCTAACTGGGCTCAAATTTTAAAACACACATACAAACACACGCACACAGAAGCTAGCAGCCATTTCTACACAGGGCCTCTCGCACAAACGGCACTTCGGGGAAAGGCCTGCACGGAACTGCCTGCCTGCACTGTGGCTCTGCTCTCCGGGCCAGCCCTTTTTAAGGAGTTCCTGGAGCCGTATTCCAACAACTAGGACCAAGGCTTTCCCCATCCAATCCGAGCAGCACAGCTCTGGCCAAGCAGAGCAACACTATTCTGACCAATCAAGACAGTCCTTCTGGACCAATCAAACTGTGAGGATTTGGAGTCTTCATTTACATGAGGGCAAACCAATCAGGGACCAGAGGCGGGGACTTCTGTCCATAGAAGCCAGCTCCCCGTTGGCTCAGAGGGCACTTTTCCTTTCCACACTGTGTGAAGGCAGTGTCTCCCTGACTGAGCTGAAATGCCGAAGGTGTCTTGCCAGAGCAGAGCAGACCCTTGAGGAACAGCGGAGTTGTCTCGCTGGAGAGGGGTCTGGCCCCAGGGAGGTTTCACGGCCATGCTGTACCACAGTTGAGCTGTTTTGCACTAAAAAAAGTTTCTTCTTCCCATACCCCAAATTGGGGATTCTCGTTGGCATTGAATTGGCACCAATAACCATCAGTTGACACTGCCATGCCTCTGACCACACATGGAACCCCAGCCTCAGAATCATGGAATGTTAAGAGTGGGCCAACACCTCACAACTCAATTTACAGACAAGGAAAACGAGGCTCGGTGTGGGAAATGGATATGCTAGACCCATGGCTTTCTGATGGTACGGAAGGAACATCAATGTCTTCTCTTGAAATAGAAAGCTACACACGTATGGTATATGCAAATCACATGCAAATATGTGTGTTCTCTCATCTTCATACAATGGAATGAAGCCTTTGGGAAAATTCTAGTGGAAATGCCTATTTTCAGCTGTATTTTCTGGAAATTCTTGCTTTGCTTCCTAAGGCACCTCTGTGCACTAAGTATTTTTGTCAGATCTCATCAGGATCAAACCCAGCCACTTTTCTGCCCATCTCCCGTCCTGACTTTGGCAACTGACTAGCCACAGAGGACCACAACCATCCGTGTCCCCATCACCACCGCCATCCCATTACCATCCTGGTTTAACTCTGGCTTCTTTGTCTCTCTGCCTGCAGGAAAGTGGAAGCCTGCCTACTCCCGGCAGCCGGGGGTGGCTCACCATGTCGGGGGGGCAGAGGCAGCCAGAGACACAGCCTATGCTCATGCACTCCAGGTCGTAGTTCTGGCAGGTCTTCGCACACTCGAGCCCTTCAGCCCGCGGGTTGTCAGCAGGACACACCAACTTGACCATGGGGGGCCGGCAGGACAAGCTCCTTTTGCCTTGAAGATTGGAAAATCAAAGTGAGTGACAGAGCGAATAGACCTGCCTTCTACACTCTCCTTCGGTCCCCTAAGTGCAGTCACCAATCCCAGAGACACAGAGCTTCCCATTCCCTGGGATAAGGTGCTGCCCGACCTGAGCTGAGTTCCCTGTGTGGCACCAGATGGCAGCCTCACCTACTCAACTGAACTTCTGGCCTTCACTTACACTGAAGGTGTCTCTCCTGATCCCAGCAGCCCTCTGGTGGCCACACTCCACCTCTCCCTCCATCCTGCTGTAGTGGGTTGCACTGAATCAGGATGCATGGCAGAAATGCCCAGACCCAAGGTTTAAAGGACCTGAGTTTGGGCACTGAAAAGGAACCTTGGTGGGCCCCAACAGAACATTCCTAAAATTGTAACCACTAATTTAGTCACAAAAAATTTAAAGGGACCTTTTGCTAATGTCATCTTTTGCCTAGCCACTGGGCCATCCCAACAATTCTGTTTACATTTGCAACATTCCATCCCTCGAGACTCCCCCCGATCACCATCTACTATCGCCATCTGATAGACTATTTTACTTATATTTTTTTATTTCCCACCCCACCCCCACCTCAACCTCACCCACTGAAACATGTACTCCATGAGGCAGGGATTCTCGTCGACTTTGTTCATTGCTATATCATGTTTCCTGACAGTGAGTAGGTACCAAGGGCTGATTGAATAAACGATGACAGCCAATGACTGACATGGCACCTTTCTTTCAAAAACCCTGAGGTGCTTCATAGCATTTATGTCTTACTATACACACCACTTACAATCTCCTGGGGACAAGAAATCCAAAATCTTTAGCCTCATTTTTATATGGAAAGTTTTGTTAGGACACTAAAACTCTAAAAGGTGAGATGGCTTTTACAAGCCTCACAAAATTCTAGGAGTTTCCTGACTTGGAAAAAGATGATCTCTTCCAGAGATGGACTAGAAGACTCTGAGCAAGAGGAAGCACTGAAGACCAACCCAAGAGTCTGGATGAAACAGAGAGGTTGGGAGTGTGAAAAAGATACTACAGTGAAAGAGCATGAAGAAGAAAGAGGCGGGCTTTAGTGACCTTGAGATTAGCTATGGGCTGAATGTTGGAGCTCCCCAAAAAATCCATATGTTGAAATTCTAACCCCCAGTATTATGGCATTAGAAGGTGAGGCCTTCAGAAAGTGATTAGGTCACAAGGGTGGAGCCTTTATGAATGGGATTAATGCCCCTTAAAAGAGACCCCAGAGAACTTCTCGGCCCCTCCCACTATGTGAGGACACAGAAGGCATCAGCTGTGAACCAGGAAGAGGACCCTCAGCCAACCAATCTGGCACCCTGGGCTCACACTTCCAGCCTCCAGAACTGTCAGCAATAAATTTCTGTTTATCCCACCCAGGCTGTGGTACTTTGTTACAGCAGGCTGAGCAGAATAGGACAAGGTCTTGAGTTTTGATTTCAACTTGTGAGCCATCCCGTGCCTGGGGTCTTGTCCCAGCTCCTGGCTGAGAGATGCTCCCCAGTCAGTCACGTGGGGGAACCAGACTTCTCACCCAGGGCAAGCTGGAAGACAAACACATGGCACAAGGCTGGGCCCCTTGGAGAGGGGGCATCTTGAAGAAAGTGAAAGGCAGGGAGAGAAGAGATCAAGCCAGAGGTTGAAAATAGCCCATTTATCTGCCTAAAGTCACCTCTCCCTACTGGGAGGTCCTTTCTAAGCAAGGATGATTCTTTTGGAAGCCAGTAAGGCCCTCCTGTCCATAAACGGGAATATGGTCCCACCAGTGCCAAGTCACCCCTTCTCCCTCCTGGGCCTTGTCCTTAAGCAGCAGCAACTGTTAGGGCCTTCAGACCGAGAGCAACAGGTCCAAATTGGAAAGCTTCTCTTTCAAATCCACCTGAGAAGTTAAAGAAGTGCCTTTGACAGCAAGTCCTTAGGAAAAAGGAAGCTATCCAAGATGGGTATTTTCACCACGTTCAAGGCCACCAACTCAGCCACAGTTGCACACTGAGCTAAGGTCACCAAGGGCAAACTAGAGGTCTCACTGACTCCATCTTGCAGATCATTCAGTCTTTCCCAGGTCACAAAATAAAATTCCTCCTGTCTCAACAATTGGACTTTTGCCCTGGTGGTGTAGCTCAGTGGATTGAACATTGGCCTGCAATCCAAAGGGTCGCCGGTTCAATTCCCCAGTCAGGGCACCTGCCTGGGTTGTGGGCCAGGTCCCCAGTAGGGGGCGTGTGAGAGGCAACCACACGTTGATGTTTCTCCCCCTGTCTGCCTCCCTCCCTTCCCCTCTGTCTAAAAATAAAATAAATTTTAAAATCTAAAAAAAAAATTGGATTTACACATTCAAAGAGAGGCATTTTTAGTCCTGAAAGTCACTCACAAGAACAGAAACTGTGGGAGCCCTGCCCCGTGTCTGAATGAACGCACACATCAGACAGCAGACCAGCTTTCTCCCCCACTCCACGCATGAGAAGTGAGGGCGGAGGGCAGAGAAGTGCCCTTCCCGGGGGACAGTACTCACTGCGGTGAGACAGGGAACTGCCAAAGATAGCATTCTGTGGCAACAGGCTTCCTGGGGCTCCACTCGTGGTACAGTGCATAAAGCCATCCTCACAGTAGCTGAGGAAGGAAAACACAGCCTGGCTTTTTAAGAGCAACTACAACCACCATCACTATTCCTTCACCTCCCACTCACTCTCTAGGCTGCCAGTCCCATCACGCCTCTGAAATGCCTGTGGCCACCAATGACCTCCATGTCACTAAACTCAATGGAACCATTTTCAGTTCTTTTGCTTGATCCCTCTCTACAATTTTCATCACTTGTCGTCTACACTCCATCCTTTTAGAAAAAGAAAAAAAATCTCTCCTGGTTTTCCTCCTCCTTTCCGGGTTGTTTCTCCTCAGCCTCACTGTACTACTCAACCCCTCTGCGGGGTCCAGCCTCACCTCTCTGGTTCTCACAGTGTCATCCACACCCCAGTGTCCACTACAGAAGTGACTCACAGATTCATATCAGCAGCTCGGATCTCTCCTTTGAACCTCGGGCCCATATTTTCAAAGGCCTACGAGATATGATAGCCACCTTTCGTGTCTCAGACACTTCAAACTCAGTATGTGCCAAACTAAACTCGTGACCCCCACCAAGCCAGTCCTCCTCAGGCCTCTGAGTCATTGCATGATACCACCATCTGTCTAGACTCACAAACCAGAAACCCAGAAATCAGCTGTGACACCACCATCTCCCCACCCCCTACATCTGATTCATCACCGAGCCCTTGGATTTTGTCTCCTAAATAGCTCTAGAATTCATATCCCCTTCTCTGTCTCCACTGCCAAGAGCCACTGTCACCTCCCACCCGGACAATGCGAAAACTTTCAAACTGATGTCTCCACACCTGTTCTTGTATTTCTCAAAAACATACACTCCTCTTGACAGCTCAAGTATCTTTCCAAACCCTAAATCACAACCTTGCTTGGAATCCTTCAACAGCTCCTCCCCCCTCACTAGGTGTTAAGATAAAGGTCAAATCTCTACCATGGTCTCCCAGGACCTATGCAATCTGACCCCCCTACCTGTTCTGTCTCCAACCCCGTGGCTTTCTTTCAATCTTGGAGTTGTATTGCTTCCTTCAAACACAGGGGCTTTTAGACACACCGTTTCCTTTGATCTAATGTCGCTTCAGCTCAATACACACACACACACACACACACACACACACACACACACACACACACCCTTCTTTGTCCCCATTCCATTTCATGCTTTCATAGTCCAAATATGTATTTTCCTAGAACTCACCACACTGCAACTTAACATGTATGTGAGTTTTTATTTGATTAACACCTCTCTCTCTGTCACTGTCTCTCTTGGCCACTCTAAGATCCAGGAATGCAGAAGCAGTGACTGCTCTGTTCACCGTTATATTCCCAGCATCCAGCCAGGCCTTGCATAAGGGACTTCTTTTTTTTTTTTTTTTTTTTTAGTTTTTTTTTATTCCTACTCTCCAAACCCAACCTCAACCCTTAACATGGGTATCTACTTTCCTAGTATCTAGTCTCCTAAATGGGCCCCAATGATCCCCACATCCTGGCATCCATGCCCATCCTTGTGTAATCTCCTCCTACATTGTACCAAGGTTGGCTGGTGTGACCTGCAGTACATGGCAACAGTGACATGCCACAAGTCATTTAAGGTTAGGTTATAAAAGACTGTGGCTTCCATCTTGGTGCTCTCTCTTGGATCGCTCACTCTGGGGAAACTGAGTCATGAGCAGTTATATAGAGAAGTGTACGTGGTGATGAACTGAGGCCTCCTGCCAACGGCCATGAGCGTGAGCTTGGGATGGACGCCCCAGCCCCCATCAAATCTCCCGATGACTGAAGCCCTAGCCACAGCTTGACTGCGACCGAATGAGAGAACAGGTGCCAAGCCACCCAGCCAAGCTGCTCCTGGATCCTGACCCTTAGAAACTGTGTATTGTTTTAAGCTGATGAATTTGGGGTAATTTTTTAGGCAGAAGATAATCTGCCATCTTTTGCCGTGTATAATGCTCACCTTTTTGCCCAAACTTTTGAGGGAAAAACAAAGATGCACATCAAACATGGGTAGCACTCAACCGTGGGTGCGTGTTACCCATGGCAAAATATGATAACTAATACACTCTTCTCCTGTTTAACATACACCTAACTAAGTTATTCTTATAAAATATGTGACTGTTTTGCATACACGTATGTTTTATTTATATAAATTGTATTATCTTACATGTCACACTGTGTTTTGCTTTTTTCATTCAGCACCCCATGTTAGAGATTTATCCCTATTAATGTACCCTTATTACACGTCCTACCTGTCTGGTGCTCCTAAGGTTGCCTGACGTGCTGCAGTGGGCATCCACTACATTTTTACCTATTCACCCTTCCAGTGATGGACATGGCTTGTCATCTACTCCTCACCACCAACAACATGGTTGTGACCAATATCTTCACACGTGTGTCCTTAAGAACCTGTGTGGGAATTTCTTTAGTACACATACATGCTCAGGAGCAGAACTGTGGAAATATCAGGTTTGGATATGTAATGTGCATACATACTGTGCCAATTGATCACCCAGGTGCAACTGACCTTGACTTTGAAGGGAGCAAGGCGCTTTCAAGGTCAAGAGAAGGCCAGGGCGTCAGAGAGGGGACTAGTAGGCAAAGCCAGATAGCTCGGGGCCTGGAAAGCCATGGTCGGAATTTGATCTTTACCCTAAGGCCTACTGAGGGGAAGGTACTGGGGGATTTCAAGCAGAAATGTAACATTATATGGGTTAGGTTTTGAAAATATACTGAACCCATCTCTGCCCCGCCAGTAACCAATCAGGGGCCTCATGCCCAGAGCCCTGCAAACACTTGGCATTATCGAGATTTCAGGATTTTCCAGTCTAATAGCTAGGAAGTAACAGCCATTGTTTGAATTTGTATTTTTCTAATTATAAAGATTTTAAACATTTTTAATGTGCCTGCTGTTTAATCGAAATTTCCTGAATGAGTAAGAGAATCAGCTCTCCCCTCTCTGGGCACATACAGAACCTATGCCTTCTAGTTTTTAGTGAGCACCTGGTTAAAAAATGTCCTTCCCCAGATGTCATGTTCTATCTGTCTTTTGGATATGACCCAAAATCTTCATTTTGTTAAGAAAAAAAGAAACTTGCAGGTAGGTTTAAGACTCAGTTCTTGGCCCAGAGCCTGGCCTGCATCAGCGCCAGCACTCTGCGGTGATGGCTGTTGGATGACCAAGCAAACGGTCTGAAGAAACTCCCAGCCCATGTGTGTCTGCGCCTCCCTGGCACCTTGTCGCGGGCATCACCATCATTTGCTGCAGCTGGGCTCATTCCTTAAGTGTGTTGTCTAAGCAATAAAAATCTACAGCCATAGACAAGCTCTGAGTTCCCTCTGGCTCACATGCTCCATGAAACCCAATTTCCGAAATGAGGTGGGGAAACAGGGTGGTCAATAGTAGCTAGCCCGAAGGGGAGACACGGGAAAAGGAACTAGTCATGGAGAGCTCACTGATGTGCAAACCCCGAGAAGAGCCTAAAGCCAGACCATCCCCCACCCCTGATTACCTAGGGGCTGCTACACCCCATCTCCCACCTTCCTTGTCCCTCTAAAACGGTAAAATAACCAGTGATGCTTGCTTCCCTCCGAGTCATCCCAGCCTCCTCCTACCTTCTGGCTACTTTCTTCACCATGCTACTAAAACATGGGGGCCACCAGGACCTTCCCATCACCAAATTCAACAGCCTGTTCTCTGTGTGATAGGAAGAGTTCAAGAGTCCCAGGGTCTAGTCACTTGCTGGGTGATTTGGGAAAGTGATCATCTCCCTAAGCCTCATATTCCTGACTTAAAAAGCAAGCCCTACCTGGCGTTAAGGTTCCAGAGGGAAATAGCTTGAAAACTGTAGCCGGACAACTGTAGTAAAAGAACCATGGGGCTAAGGCCAAATGCTCAAACCAACAGAAGATGTTATTACTTCCCTGTTCCCTTAACTTTCCATAATGCCACCCTGTCCTCACTCTGTCCTTTCTGCTCACCTTTTTTCTTTGGCTTCTCTCATAGGATCCTCTTTCTCCTCCTCTGGCCCTCTGAATTCCCAAATTCTGAACTCGGTCCTCTTTTCTGCTCTTGGGTCCACTACTCTTTGCAAGCCTAGCTACTCTCAAACCTAAACTGTTAAACCACACAAACCTTTTTCTCTGACTCAACCTCTTACGCAATTTCCAAACCCATAATTCCAGCCATTGGTTCCATTCATTCGTTAAGATGCTCCCTTGATAACTCAAAGTCATCAAGGCCAAAGGCAAGCTCATGTCCTCCTTCTTCATACCAAGAGTCCTCTTGCTGCTCCTGGTACCACTGTCCTCCCAAGCATTCAAATTCAAATCCCTGGGGTCTTCTTCAATAAACCTCCTCCTCCCAAACATCCTACCAGTCTGTTTACTTCCCAGGGTCTCCAGCTTTGGTCCCCACTCTCCATTTCCACTGCTATTACTTGCCCAGGGCCGTGCCACCTTTTGACCAGACTCTGTCAACATCTTCCCACAACTAAACTCCCTGACTTCATACCTCATGCAGCTTTTAGAACCCACTCCCTGAAGCTACACTTTGCTCCTATTTCTTCTCTGCTCAAACCTTCCAACATCCTCATTGCCTACTGATTAAGCATTAGTTCTCACCCTGTCTTTCAAAGACCCCTGAAACTGCCTCCAACTTCCCACCAGTCTTAACTTTTTTTCCACACAACATACATTTCCCCCAAGTACTGACTTTGGTGATGGATGAGTACTCCTTGTATGTTTCTGTCCCAGGACCTCAGCTCTACCTCCAAAGCCAACTTCCCATTACTCCACCCCCATCTCTGCTGTTAGAATCCTCCTCAAACTCAGGAGCTACCTCCTGCCGTGGGTCTTCCCCACTTTCTCCCAAATGGAAGCAATCTTCCCCTGCTCTGAAGAACTGGAGTCTTTTATGTCTCTGATATAGTGAGTCTACCAAATATTATAGTTATTTCATCTCAAAATGTCAGTTGTACTGACTTTCTGCCAGAACTGTGTTAGGTGTTGGAGATCAGGACCTTACATATGTTCTCTACTCTTGGAGAGATCTAGAGGGATATACTACACATTTCACTGAAATCCAAGTCCAATGGCCACCAGTTGTCTTAATACAAGTCTAAACAACCTGTTTTGGGTACGTGAAATAGGGTGGGGCTGCAAATTAATCTCACTGAAATGAGTAGAAAAAGCTTCATACCAAATGCAATGTGCAGACCTCATTTGGATCTTGATTTGAATGAACCAGTTATAAATAAATATTTTGAGACAATAAGAAAAAGTGAATGTGGATCAAATGTTAGATGTTATCAAAGAAGTATTGCTAATGTTTAGGTTAGTAATGGTATTATGGTTAGGATTTTTAAAGTGCTTATCTATTAGAAATACACATTGAAGTATTTTCCAATAAAATGATAGAAAAGCTTGGGTTTTCTGTAAACCATTCCAGCCAAAAATGGGAGGAGGGAATAGACCAACTAAAAATGACAAAGTGCTGATGTCACTGAAGCCGGGATGAATGCATTAGGGTCCCTTCTCTCTCTTTTATGTCAGTTTGAAAATCTCCATAAAGAGGACACTTTAACTGGTCTCCCTAGTAGACTGTCAGCTCCTCCGGGGCCCACACTGTCTGGTTCATCTTCAGGTCGCCCATCTCTAGCCCAGCACCTGGGACAAAGAAGGTGCCAAGGAAGTATTCGCCAAAAAAGGTTCTGCTACAAATGTCTTTTATGACTATGGCAACTGCTGAAAACTGGCCATGTTATAAGGCCCAGGCAGAGGGCTGCAAGAAGCAGGTGCTGTTTAGACCTATTGCTTAGGGACACACACAAAGTGAGTCAGTAATGTGCCACTGAGGTCACACTCCCGTGATGCATTTTCTCCTGGTTCAAACGTTACGACCTGAGACGCTGCCAAGAGGCCGAAGGGGAGGAGGACAAGGAAAGCTCCCATTTCCTCTTCTAGAAAAGAGAAACTGAGACCCAGAGCAGGGAAATGGGTCCCGACACACGACAGTTGACAATAAAGCTCAAGAAATCCTGCCGCCAGCCTGCAGTTCTAGTTTCCTGCATCGTAAGAAAGTCAGAAGGCCTGGCCGAAGTCCCTGCTCTGCCCTGACTTCCTATGCAACTCTGGACAAGTCCTTTCCTTTCTTGCCACCTTAGCTTACCCATCTGCGAAATGAAGGACTTGGAGGACCACTTCCTTTCCCTGGCACTGCACTTACCACATAGTGTGATGGTCTGAGAAGATGTCTTCAGGCTGGAAGATCTCACCATCGTAGTAACAGGGGCACTGGGCCTTGGGCACGCAGTCCCCCCTCTCATCCAGGTACAGACCTGGGGGGCAGAAGCAGCCCTCCAGACAGACCTCATCGCATTCCTCATCCGGGAAGGAGAGCGAGCGGCAGGTCATGTTACAGGGGGTCCCACACTGCAGGTACACCTGGTCCTGTGGACAGCTCAGCGCTAGGAGAGAGGAAAGGGGTGGAAAGGCCTCAGTGGAAACATTATGATGAGGACTGTGGTTCCAGGACTTGGGGTGCCACCCCTCGCAACTGTGACCCCTCAATTATATCTGTATGGTCACTGCTTTTCTTCCCCACTATGAGCAGAAGTGTATTTTTATGCTCGCAAATATCTGTTATAATTAGGGATACACACGTTTTGTCTGCTTAACCAGGGGCACCATGCTCAGTCATCTCTGAATTCTCAAAGCCTGGGACAGAGTAGAAATCCTGGTGGACAGTGAAGCTATGGATATTAAAAAGAACTAGAGTTGATGGTCAAGGGCATTTCTGCCACGGTGATAATAATAACATAGCCATGATTTACTGCACACCTACCGTAACCCCGCCCTTCACATAGGTTTCACGCCTTTACGCCTCTCTCAGTGAGTTAGGTCTCACATCCCCCTTTCTACAAGTAAGAAAACTGACACTTAAGTAAGTGACTTGTCAGGGTCATGCCTCGCAGGAGAAAGCAGAGGCAGGATTTGAACCCAGCTCTCTGTGATCCGAAAGCTCATGCTTTTAACCATTAGGCTCTAAAAAGGAAACAGCTCCTTAGGAACCATGCTTTTGAGGACCCACCAGTCACAAAGAGCAGGGACACTCTTGTGCCCGCTCCAGCACAGTGGGCAGCTCACACCTACTCCACAGCCCTCCCTCTCCCTTGGCCTCCCACACAGAAGTAGCACAACAGACAAAAGCCAGAGGGAAGTGTGGCCAAGCGGCAAAGCAGCTAAGAGAGGGGGCTCTGAAACCCACGTTCCTGGCCCGAGCCCCAGTTCTGCCCTGAGTTAATGATGAGACTTCGAGCAGCTTCCCCCTGGAATGTCGTAACAACATCCAGCTGGGCTGCGGTGACAGCTAAGCGAGCTACCATGTTTAGAGCAATGCCTGGCACGTGGTAAACGTTCCCTGCCATTGTCGCAGTATGATCGCTGGGGGAACAGCCCCAGCTCAGCAGGCCCCAGTTGGGAGGGGTGCTCCTGAGACAGGTCTTCTGACCCTCTTGGACTCTGGCCAACATATAACCCACTTTCTATGCTCAGTCTCATGGGTGCCCCAATGATGAGATTCTTTACTGGGAGGTGTGGGGAGCAAAATGCTTTCCTGGGCCGATCAGCTGTTGTCTAAGAAATGAGAACCTCACTCGAGACATTCCTTCTGGGATCATCAGAATCCTTCCCCTGTCTGTTAGGGCCCATTTCCACGGTGAAACCCACTGGCAAAGCACTGCACAGAAGCTGTAAAAGAAAGCCCTTCCCTGAACCTCAGAAATGAGGGTGGGGGACCTCTCCGGAGGTCCCCTGAAGCCTCCTTCTCCTGCAGCTGCTCTGGGCTTGGTATTTGAAGGCAGCTGGGGAGGAAGTGGGCTCTCTAACCATAGGTTTTTCCCCGAATCAGCAGAAAGGTTGTGTCCTTGGATAACTATTTAGGGAAAGGGTAGGTTAAAATGGGAGCGAGCTGGATAGTAAAGGTGGAAATCACTTTCAATCCACTGAGCCCACAATCATAAGGGCACATTTCACTCATTAAGGAGCAGCCGGACCTAAGAGCCGCTTTCATTCTCTGACAGGCTGTCTCTAGAGCTGGCTTGGAGCCATATTAAATTTTACCTTCCCGAGAAAAATGCCCATCTCCGTTTACGAGACATTTAGTGTGTTCCCACTGTGTGCCAAGGGCTGTGGTAGGCTCGGGGAGGCAGCGGTGGTAAAACTTGGGCCCTGCCTTCAAGGAGCCCACAGTCCTGCCTTCCCAAAGGAAACAACCAATTTACAAAGGGGAAAAAAAAATGTGAGTGCTTCTCCTGAATGTCCTCCCAGTGTCCCACAGTGTAGCTACATGATCAGTCCTTGTTCCGTGACTGTCCCCAGCTGGTGTGACCTCTTCTTCTGGATGGACTCAGTGGTTTGGGGAGCTCTGTTTGTTTCTCAGGAAGGGAAACAGAATGAACCCAGGGGTCCTGCCCACCCTCCTTGGGCTCAGAGGAACAACCCAAGGCCATCTGGCCCGGCTTTTCTCCGGTTTACCTCCGCATAAACCCATAGAGACAGATCTCTCTTCCCACCAGCCGGCACTCTCTGCTGTACCTTAAAGCCTCAGGAGTCAGAAATGCTCTAACCCAGCCTCAGTCCCTGCCAAAGCTGCTGTCAGTGGAGGTTAAGAACTGCTGCTCTTGGGAGATTAAAGGATGTTCCCGTAAGTCTTCAGCATTCTAGGAGAATGTCCTAAACTAGGAAACCCTTCAGATGCTGCATAATTCCTAACACTGTTGGACAAGCAAAGCAGACCCGCAGACATTGCATCATTTACCCCGTGTCGCTTTCCCCTGTTTCTAAACAGCAAACCCTCATGGGGCCTTGAAGTCTGGACGGGAGAAGTGAAGGGTGCAAGATCACATGGCTGGAAGTCACCGGCAAGTAGCCGACATGGTCTCTGCCTTAGCTCGTCCAGCTGCTAGACCTGTGCCGTCCCAGAGCCAGAGGGATGAAGGGGCACGACTATACACGCATCTGTATACTTGTTCCCTTTCGTCCTTTCGTCCTTACGTGCGTCTCTGCTCCTCTTTCATGTGAGAGTGCTTAGACCCAACACTTGCATTAGCTCGATAAACCCCATACCTAAATTTCTCGTCAAATACATGATGGTAAGTCTTTTCACCATCTCTCATAGCTCCCATTTTTCTGCTTCTGTCAAGACCACCAATATTTTTGTCTCCAAACACATCTACCTAGCCCTCAAAATCAGAATATCCACTACACCCTATCCCTCCAGAATACCCTCCTCACTTCTACACATCACTACTACTACTCCACTGTTGGGAACAACTCTTTTCTGCTGGGGCAGGGGGGCTGCCTTTTAAAAGCCTTATCAAGTACACCGCCTCCAGAAAGCCTTCCTTGGTTGCCCCTGCAGTAATCTAGTTAACATTTCACTCAGTGTGATAGGCGCCTAGTAGGAAGGCAGTCCCATCTGTGACTCTTAAAGGAAAGTTCAGGTTCTATGCCACTGCCATTTCCTGACCACACTGGACACTCAGCAAATGTCCCCAGAGTAACAACAATAACAACAAAAAGGGAGCACGGTCCAGTCACTCAGGGGACCAGAGCGTGGGGCAGATTCCAACTGTGGTGCCAGGGACTTAACAGGGCAGAGTGAGACTCTAAAGTCATCTGGGGACAATGATGTTGTTCCACCTCACATAACTTTATACAATGCCCAAGATTTGGGCCAGGAGTCCGCCGATGGTTTGCCTGAAGTTTAGAGCAAAGGATCGGTACCTGCCTATCCCGTTGCCTTCACAGACCCTCCAGGGAGGCCGAGACCCACTCACTCCACAGTCTGGCCATACAGGCAGCCGACAGTAGGTGGCAGCAGGCACAGGAACTATCTGCTTGGTGGGGACAGCAGTGTTCTAGGCCTCCAGGTAAGGGGTCCAACTTGCCCTTCTGAAACAGGTCGGAATGGCTAGGCCGTCCTATGGGAGAGCCAGTCCCCACCACCGTGTCTTGCTGCGAGACGGGAGGGGAAAGTGGCAGCAAATGAACGGTCCCCACACGCCATGCTTGTCAGAGCGCAGGAATGCGCAGACAGGGCTGAGTCAACGCCAAGTGCACGGAGACAGAGGGCGTCCGCGGCGGGTTCTGCTGGGTTTCCGGGAGGGGGGCGGGGCGGGCGGGGAGGGCACCCACCACAGAAGCTGGGCTCCCGCCACGCGACATGCACGCCTTTCCGAGCACAGGCGGCGGCGTAGTTGGCCACGGCGCTGCACAGGCAGTCCCTGCCGTCGGAGCAGGAGCAGACGTCGTAGTGACAATTCTGCAGGTAGGGCAGCGGGCTGACAGCGTGGTGACAGACCCCGAACTTGGAGGACGTCAGGAGAGAGCAAGCCTCCTCTGCGAACTTGGCTGTGGGGAAGAGAGGGAGGCGAGGGAGGGGTGAGCAGGGCGGGCGAAGCCGGAGGCGCTGTCCCAGGATCCTACTCTGAGATCCTTATCCCAGCTCCCCCCAGGGCAGCACAGGCTGCACAAACAATTCTTGGCTCTGGGGCTGTTTGTGATTTATCTTCCGAAGCCAGTATCCTTTCCTAATTATGTTTGGCTTAAGTACATAATCGGCTGTATTTCCAGGGCACACCTTGTTCCGTGATGGGGTGGGTGAACGGGACCTTCAGATAGGGCTGAAATGCTGCTGCAGATAAATCTGCAAATGGCCACCGCAATGCATTTATCTGACGATAATTTAATTCAGAGCGTGGGTGACTGCTGCTATGACAGACTGAGAAGATCCAGGGATGAAACTGCAACGTGTACGGTTCTTTTCTTTCCCCCGCTGTGGCCCGCGGAGGGTGCCCAATAGATAAGCAAATACCGACAGTAAAAACCGAGCGCCTCCGGTCCCCCAACGGCGGGAGCCAACAGTGGGGCGCTCAGGGCTCTGCGGAGGCCCCAGGCTCACGTACCCAGGCGCGGGTTGAGGTTACACGGGTCACTGGGCTGCTTCCTCAGGTCCTCGCAGTCCCCGTGCAGCTTCCAGGCGTTCCCGAAGTCCTCCACCAGGGGCTCCACCAAGCCCGCGGGCGTGCGGAAGTCATCGCCCTTGTTGCCGTTGAAGTTGCCGCACAGGCCGCAGGTCTTCCCCGCGTAGACTGGGGACAGCTGCCAGGAGAGCAGAGGACCTTGGCGCAGCTGCTGCCACAGCAGCTACAGCTTCCTTTCACTAGTGAGATGGTTTTAATCAAAAATGCTCCCCCCGGTGAAAGATAAATATGAAGTTAAGCCCTCGGCTGCAAAAGGAAGAAGGAAAACTAAAGGCAGCGTCGTTTACCGCCAACTCCATCCCCCGGTCTTAAGTCGATAGAGTCAGAGGCTTCTTGTTCTGGAAGGGATTTTAGAGACTATCCACTCATTTACCGATGGCGACAGAGTCCCGAAGAGGGAGCGGGGCTTGCCTGAGGTCACGGAGCTGGGACCAACAGCCAGGTTGAGCCCCCCTCCAGTGTGCTCTCTGCCGCCCTCGCCTGTCAGAGCAGATGCCTGAGCCAATGGGCCCTGACGCCCACTGGAATCAAGTGCAAAGTCAACATCTTTGATTGGACATTCATATCTGTCACACGTGTGGGCCAAGCAGGCTCAGTTGGTTACGGTTTCAGTCCTCTCAGAGCTCACATTTGGTGACAAAGAACACCGCCTTCCTCTCTGTGTTTAACTCAGCCATTGAGTGTCACTGAAGAGAAAAGGCCATGAGCCAAGAAGACTCTAGGGGTTGTGCGTGGAAGGGGTGGCTCACGGAGGACTCTGGAGCAGCCTGCTCAGGGTGGCCTGGAGGGTCCTGGGGTCAAACTCCTGAACCCAACTTGCACACACAGGGACAACTTGTGGAGTCGAGTCTGCCTCTCACACAGCACAGCTGGGGGCATCTGCTGGTGTCTACAGAGAGGGTTCTGGTTCAAAAATGGTGCCGGGCTGGGGACCCAGAGCCCTGACTCCAGCTCTGCATGTAATTCATGCAACCGGATGAGCTCCCTGTGTTCTGAGACCCTCGGGCACTTGGCATGGGCCCCGTGTGGTCGTCCCTTGGATGACCCCTTCCAGCTTCCAGCTCTGACTTAACAAGATGCAGGTTGAACAATACCATGAAAGGTTCGAGGCCCATAAAAACATACCTAAGAAAATATCATGAATGAGAAAGAAGACGGAGTAATGGTTCCTTGTTTGCTCTACAAATATCATGTTTCTCCCTTAGGCACCCAGGCCTTCGCTGACCACCCTGTTTAAAATGTACCTCCTCCTGACCCTGGCATTTCTTGTCCCCTTCTCTGCTTTATTTATCTCCCCAGGATTTATCACCTTCTAATATATGACATCATTTACTTGTTGTTCCTGTGTATTGTCTGTCTCCCCCTATTAGAATTTAAACCAAATGAAGCAAAGATTCTTATCTATTTAGTTTCACAGTTGTAACCTCAGCCTTTAGGATAGTTCCTGTGGACACACAACAATTATGTGCTGAAGAAATGAATGCTTGCACAAATGACTGAATAAATTCTTAAGTGAATGAGGCTCTCCCCCGGGCGCGGGCTGAAATGCAATGCCAACAGTCAAGGCCGTGAGTGAGGTAGCAACACTGGTAACGACTCTTCCTCCTCACCCACTTTTCAGCATCCTCTCTTTCCTCCTCATTCTCAGACCTGAGTGGCCTCCTCCCCCCAAATTGCCCTCCCGTTCACCCCACCAGGCCTGCCTTCCCTCTCATCCCCCACTTTCTAAAATGATATCTTCTCTATCTCTTTGGTCTGTCTCAGGAGTCAGCTCACCCAGGGTTGAAGAGTGGGTGGACACCAAGCCAGGACTGGCTGCCAGCCTGACATGAGCCCCACAGCAGGGACTTAGAGAACACGCTTCCTGTTTGAAATAGACCTCAGATCAGTGACATTTCTGACAAAATGGTCAGAGGGTGCCTTCTACACTGCTCTGCCCAAAGCCAACCTGGGTGCTGTGTCACAGCCAGCAGAACCCCACTGCCTGGACCACCTGGACCTCGGGGACAGGGCACCTACGCCTCACCTGGAGGGAAGGAGAGCCGGGAGCCCCTGCAGCACCTCGCCAGCCTCCTCCCTGGCTGAGTGCACTCAGCCTGCTCCCCCTGGCGTCCTGCCTCCAGCTAGTGTCCTCTACCGGGTAGTCCCCACGAACTCCGGGGTCAGCACGGTGATGCGCCCGCCTCCTGGACCCCTTTCTTCCCCCAGACCAAAACACAGAGGACGTTCCCACAGCCATGGGTCATCTGTCCCTGTCCTGAATCTCAACCAATGTAGCCCCCTTTTTGTTCACTATCCAGCCTGAAACCACCCCCAAAGACAGCCTGCATCCCTTTCCTACAAAAAGTCTTCCTACCTCTCCTCAGAAGAGAGACAAAGAAAGAGAAACCTGAAGAGACCTGCTACCCAGACAAGATGTTACAGGCCTGCGGACTTGGGAGAAATCACGCAGATCAAGAGCACCCTCTGTGTGGTGGGGAGGTTTCTGAGAAAATGAGGTGGCTAAGGGAGCACCTCCTTCAAGACCGGGGAGCAGGAGGTGGCATTAGAGACCTGAGTGTGAGTCCTCACTTTGTAACCAAATGACCATGAGACCCAGGGCAAATCACTTTCTTGCTCCAGAAATGATGAATCTTTATTTCCAACTGTGAATGAGGGGTTGACAAGAAGATCTCTTTATGCTCTATGGTCTGTGGCCATAACGTTGTTTGCTTGTTTCTTTGTGTGTGGTTTTTTTTTTAAGGGGAAAGAGCAGTAGGTAATTTGGAAATCTCTCAGGGACTTTAAAATAAGAGGAAGAACATGATGCCATAAGGATGGAGGAAACTGGGATCTCATCAGGGACACCCCAGACGCCCATCACAGGATTATACCACCAGCCCAATGGAACACGGGATCCAGGGATACAGAAGGGGACTCCCCAGGGATGCTGGGAATGACCTAGGGCAGTGGTTCTCAAAGTGTGGTCTTGGGACCCATGTGGGGGTCTCTGATGCCCTTTTGAGGGGTCCTGCAAGGCGAAAATATTTTCATAACACAGAGACATTATTTGGCTCTCTCCCTCTCATTCACTTAAAAGTGTGAAGTGGTGTTTTCCAGAGGCAACATGACATGTAATATTGCAAAAGATAGAATGCAGAAGTTGATGTCAGACCAGCTGTCTTCTATTAAGCCAGCCATTAAATAAATTTGCAGAACTGTAAAGCAATGGCGTTCTTCCCACTACTTATATTTGTTTTTGAAAACACAGTTATTCCTCCACCAAAATGTCGTTTATATTAATGGGTTTATTACTGTTATTTCTAAATGAATTCATAAATACATATTTTAAATGTCTCTGATTTAATTTCTAATCTGGTACATTTCAGTAGCTATAACCTTCATAAAAGATCTTGAGGTCCTCAATAATTTTTAAAAGTACAAAGGCACCTGAAGACCAGAAAGTGAGAAGCAGTGGTCTAGGGGGCAGGAGGAACTCCCACGGGCTGCTGGGCTCTGCCGCCAGTCGGTGTCAGTGCTGGACATGTCTCCCCGCCCCCAGGTGCCCTGTTTGTTTTGTTTATAAAATGGCAGTAACAACGCCTGCTAGGGAAATTTCCAGAGAAAAACATATCTGAAAGTTCTGTGCAATATACAGATCGCTATCCAGATGTGACTCCATGACTATGGAGAACAGGGGGAAGTAACCCTGGGCAGCAGGGGCCGAGGGCCCAGGTGAGGGACCTCGTGGTTCCCAGCACAGCCCCTCCCAGGCAGTGGGACGGCTTTGTCCCCCACGGTGCACAGCACAGTCTTGGCTGTGAGTACAAATCTAGCTCTTCCCTTGGGCACCTGGAGGACACCCCTGCTCCCAGGACTGGCTGCAGCCAGGAGGCTGGGCAGCACATCCGCCCTTCCCAGCCCTCGGGAGACCACAGCCTCTGAAGGTCCTGGGAGTACCAGACATGAGAACCCCCAGGGCAAACAAGGAGGTCCAGACAGCAACACCAGTCCCTCATAAACAAGAGAGGCCTGTTCCTCGTTCTGGGGGCACAGGGCCTGTGGAGACATGAATTCTTCTCCCACATACAAAGTCACTCTGCCCAGAGCACAAGGGGGACTTTGTACGGCTGGGCTGCAGGGAAGCAGTGATTGGAGGGGGCCTACCTTCACCAGCAGTCTCCCGCGGCCATCCCAGTCCATCTGCAGGTCCTCCCCGTAGCTGAGGCGCACAGAGGTCATCATGGTGTGCTGGATGCGGAGGTCACCTAAAACCGAACAGGGGCAGAATTTAGGCCAAGATGGGGGGAGGGTGGCATGGGGACAGGCAGATGTATCGTGGGGAGAAATGCAGTGTCTCACAAAGAACTGTAGCAATGAACGCAATCAGTTATGGGTAAGATGGAGAGGTCCGTGAACCTTAAGGAGGTCTCAGGAGACAGGGTGATCAGGATGGGTGAAAGGCAAATAGGATTCCCCAAGAAGGCGCCTCGGTGTTCTTGCTGTAGCCCGCCAATTCCCCCTACTGCCACAAGAGGGCGGCAGAAGCTTGTGCATCCGTAGCTTGCACAGGCGTCCTGAGCCTAGGCTCTGGCTCCCACTGAACCCCTAACACCTGAGCATTCCCTGGGTCCCTCTGCTGAATTCCTCAGTCCTCACAGATGAACAATACTGTGCGCCCTGGAGGAACTTGTCACCTCATGGGCAGACACACACAGTGTTAAACTAATATGGAAGCATGCTGCACTAGCCCAAGGTCACCGGCTATGTGCAATGGGTCCATGGGGTGGCCAATGGCCGTGAAGAAGAGAGAAGAGATCTGAGAGCCACTTTGAGGGTGAAGGTTGAGGTTAAGCTAGGCAAACAGGCACAGTGAATCCTTGCAAATCACTGGACAGGTAGGTTTTTCCCTGCCCCAGGTCATAGGGTCACTTGGCTTCACCCCATGACATCCTAGGGTCTTACTCATCATCAACCAACCCCCTCACCCCCGACCTCTCAGTGACAGCCTCTCCTCCTTTTCCACCTCAAAGTAGAACCAGAAACGTGAAGCCCAGCCCTCAATTCTCCCTTTTGGCTCAAGCTAAGTGAGAACCCTCTTGGCTCCATTCTCCCCTCTACACTTTCTCCCAGGCCTGGGGCAGCCTCCTCATTTCCAGCATCCAGGCATCTCCCTCCACTTGTCCTCCTCCTCCAGGAAGCCCTTCTTTCTTGCAGGGTGCGTGCCGAGGAAATCAGCCTGCCCTCCAATGATAGCACTCTCCCACGTTTCCACAGGCAAGGCAGCAGTGAGCACTGCTGAGGGGCGGGCGTTGCGGGTGAGGAGGGGGGACCCACCTTGCAGAAGGGGTATCTGGACGTCCTGGCCATCTATGGCAATTCCTCCCCCATGCTTCAGCTTCACCAGGCTGTTGTGCAGGCTGGGCAGGCGGACAGTGACTGAGCGGGTGCAGACGGCATCAGGGTCGTCAGCACACTGCCAAGAGGGGCATGCAGAGTGCCGTCACTACACCCCCGCCAGCCCAGCGGCCCAGCCCAGGACCCTTAGACTCAGAGAAATACTCCGACCCCAGGCAGCCTCTGACTGTCTCACACAGAACCACTCCATTCTCACAGCTTGATCTCTGCAAATGGTGCCCCCTGGAGTCGTGCGACAAGAAGGCCCTGAGCCCAGCCTATCCTTCTGCCCAGCTTCCCGTGGCTCCTTCGTCTTTTCCCATTTCAGTCTAGTCTTTCTTAAGAAACCCCAGGTCTCTGGCTTGCCTCGTTCCTCGGACCTATTGTTCCCAAGTGAATCAGGGACTTTGACCCTCAGGGGAAACCCTGTGCACTTTGTATGTCCTCATCTTGGCTCCATTCTCTGGAGAAACGAAGTATTTGTGCACAGCAGCTCCGTAGCAATGGACCGCCCTGCCCCACCCTGGCCCTCCCGGTAGGCCTCCTGACAGGCACCTGGCAGAGCTCACCTGCACTGTCTCTATGACGATGGAGAAGGAGTGGTCCTGGCAGTCTCGGGCCAGCAGGTACTGGCAGACCCCACTGAAGGTGAAGTACCTGTCGTCAAAGCTCTTGAAGTGGGATTGTCCTGTGATGAGGCACTCCCCTGCAGGGGCACAGAGTGGGAAGAGTGGGAGGAGGAAGGGCGTCTGGAGTGGCAAAGATGGAAGTCTGCACGAGGTGCCCCCTCACCAAATTGCCACAGACTGTCTGCAAGTTCTACAGGAAGACTAAGTCAGACCTCGCTCCTCAAACCATTTGATCACTCAGTTCAATGCCCGATTTTATCAAGGGGGCCAAATAAGGGAAGTGACAGAGCCACACTCAGTCAGTGGCAGAGCCAGGACCAGAACCCACAGCTACTGGCCCTCAGCTCCTGGCTCCCGGTCCTTCCCCACAGCCACTCCCATGGGCTCTGGCTCCGCTGGGGTCGGGGGCCTGGAGCCTGCGGAGTGCTCCGCCCAAGTGGAAGGCCTTCTCTGTACCAGCACCGTGGGGGCCCCGGGACCCGGCCCCAACCGGAAGAGTCCCTGAATACAAGCGGGCAGGGAGGCCAGCCAGGAGGGCTGAGGCAAGAGGGACAAGGTCAGGCCCTCTCCAAGCTCAGCAGTGCAGAGGTCGGGACCCGTCCTCGCCCCCTCAGCTGAAGAGCGGCTCTAAGGCCTCCTCACGGGCGAGTCCATGCTGTGACTTCAGTGAGGCCCTTAGGGGGCCCAGAGGCCATCTGCCCATGATCTCACCCCGAGCCGAGCCAGCTCCTCAGCCCAGGCTGACACGTTTGTGGGTGGGGACAAGGACTCCCCTTTGTCACCCTGCAACTCAGGGCCCTCAGCTCACCACCCCCACCCAACCACTACTCTATCCTCCCGCAGGCCCCATGCTGCTGACCCAGTGCACCTCAAACCAGAGATCGCACATCCTGGACAGCATCCGTGCAGGGGGCCTCTGCCAGTGTCGCCAGCGGTCCCCACTGGCCCACCCAGCTTAGGCAACCCCATCTCCAAGGCCCACAATGACCCAATGAAGCTGAAGCAGGCATCTTGGGTCCTTCTCAACATCCCTTGATGTATTTCCTCTCATCTTTGCTTCCTCCTCTATAGAAAAATATAGACACACGCCATGGCTATTCCATAAAGTAGGGGGTGCTCACTCCCCACCGAGACACCCCTGATCTCCAAACAGCAGAGGCTTGTCCTGCACTGCACTGATCTACTTTCCCCTGGGAGGGTCCTATAGCTGGTACTGGACCCTGTCACACAGTCAGGGGTCCCCAAAGGCCACAGGGAGATTCCGGCTGCCCGCCTGTCAAAGGCAAGCTCCACGGGCCCTCACCGCCCACCCCGCATGCCCGTATTTGCGCTGAAAGGCGGAGCAGCCAGTCAGGAACCAGCCACGCAGCCTTGAATCCCCGTGGGGCCCTCCTTTCGTATGTGTTGGAAGCAGAGGCCAGGTCAGGGTGCGTAGCCCAGGTTACGTCCCTCTGCCTGGTCCCCAGAGCAGTTGACTCCTTCCAGAATGGCAGGGGTGAGGAGGGCGCACTCAGCCTGGGAGAAATCAGGAGGAAGTAGGGAGGCCCCAGACTATTCTCATGAGCGTCACCTTCCGTGATAAAAAGAAATATATATTTGGTCTTTGTCGCTGGTTCTCGACATAGAGCTTCTGAAATCCTTGGAATATCCTGGTTTAAAAGAGCTTCTTTCGTTCTAATGAAGCCACTTTTAGTGGGTCCCTACTTAGCTTCAGGATGGGGGCTGATGACAGAAAGATGAAGGTCTGAGTAGAGAGGGCTAGAACTTGCGGCCCCACCCCCAGCCTCCCAACCTCCAGGAGGGGAAAGGGGCGGCAGACTGACTTCATATTGATTTCATCGGTCATGCCTACACAATAAAACATCCATAAAACCCCAAAACAACAGCATATGGAGAGCTTCCGGGTTGGTGAACATTTCCATGTGGCAGAAGATGGCTCACCCTCACCGCGCAGCACAGGGACAGAAGCCTCTTTGCTCAGGACCCTCCCAGACCTCGCGCTACGTATCCTTTGTAATACCCTTTGTGGCAAACCTGTAATAGTAAGTTGAGTGTTTGCCTGAGTTGCATGGCATCGCCCAACCACCCTCTGCACTGGGCAAGAAGGACACCTGAGACATTCCCGGTCAGTCAGTCAGCAAAAGGCAGCTCCCCGTGAAGAGCTGGCCCATCGCCAGCCAGGGAAGGCGGGCACTAGAAGTTTGGTGAATGTCCCTGACCAGTGTGGTTCAGTGCGTTGGGCGCCTGTGAGCCATTCTTGCAAATTATCGAACCTGAGGACAGGATTGTGGGAACTCCCGATTTGCAGCCAAGTCAGGCAGAAGTAGGTGCCCCGAGGACCCAGTACCTGTGACTGGCATCCGAAATGGGCAGCGGTCTGTGGGACTGAGCCCTTCATCTGCACAGTCTGTGCGAACTCTGGTAGTTACTGTCAGAACTGAACTAAATTGTAGGATGCCCAGTCGGTGCCCAGAAAGTCAGAGAACTGGTTGATGGGGGGAGAGAAAAAAAATCACACACGTTTGGTGTCAGAAGTGCTATGAGTAGAAATAAATAGATCATGTCTCCCCACTGCCTTGTCCCCCATGAAGGGCAGGAGAGAGGTTCCCTGTTCATGGAAGCCAGAGCAGAACAGGAAATGAGGAAGGGGCCAGGGTCACTGTGGCCGACTGTGAGCGTGCTGGAATCCCAAATCCACTAATGTCACAGGAAAGCCTTTTTTAAATGGCTCTTTCTCAGAAACCACCATCATTCTATAAACACCATGATATGGTCCTTTGTCTCAAATATCTTCACCCTACTGCAGTAAAATGGGGAGGAATTTTTCCTCCAGCCTTTGTTTTGTCAAGAGCACTCTTATCGGAATAAGAAATTGGACTTCCATATCTCTGACCATGTCCAGGAAAAGAGGGGTCAACAAGGGAATGTGCAAACATTCGAAAGCAAATTGTTCAGGGCCAGAATCCAATCCTCTGATCTGATTTCCTGTTCTGACCCCGAGTGATTTGTGCTCCGAAGTTTCTTGACAATCAGAAATCTAAATATTTTATTTAACTTATCTCCCTGGCACAATTGAGGGATGGAGCTGCAAGCACAGGAAACCCCGGGACCTGGATGGGTGAGCTGCTGGGGAGCAGAGAGCCCTGGGAGCTGGAACATCAGCCAGAACAATGAGCCACACGCCTTGCCCACCCACCCTCTGCACTGGGCGAGAAGGACACCAGGACATTCTCAGTCAGTCGGCAAAAGGCAGCTCCCAGTGAAGAGCCGGCCCATCGCCGGCCAGGGAAGGCGGGCATTAGAACTTTGGTGAACGACCCTGACCAGCGTGGCTCAGTGGGTTGGGCGTCATCCTGCAAAACCCAAAAGGTCGCCCATTCAATCCCCAGCCAGGACACATGTCTGGGTTGTGGGCCAGGTCCCCAGCTGAGGGCAAGCGAAAGGCAACCGATCGATATTTCTCTCTCAAATCAATGTTTCTCTCCCTCTCTTTCTCCCTCCCTTTCCGTCTCTCTAAAAATAAATAAATAAAATATTTTTTTAAAAAAAAGTTTAGTGAATGAATGAAATGCAGGTGACTCTTAAAGTAACATAAAAAGTGGAACAGCCAGAAGTTAAAGCAGATCCACTACATGAGTAAAGATGCTCCCTCACTAAAAATAAAACAAAATAAAATAAAATAAAATAAAATAAAATAAAATAAAATAAAATAAAATAAAAATCATCTGATGAAACATTATCTCTTCTAAGCAAACCCTCTTCTTTGCCGTAAGGGCGCCCCCGCAGGGCTGCCCCGCTCAGCTCACCATCTTGTATCCTTACCCAAGCAGCTACGGAAGCTCCAGCCCACAGGCCTTCAGCAAAGCAATCCAGACTTCCTCCCGATGTAAATATTCACCAAAGCCTGCCTCTGAATTGCAATCACCTGTTCTCAGCCAAATGTACAAAGTACCTTTCTAAGTGTTCTGTGGATATCATCTCGTGTACTGCTCCCCTGAGCTGGTTGGTCGTCATTAGCCCAAGTTTACAAATACAGAAAGTAAAGCACAAAGAAAAACTCGCCCAGGGCCCCAAAGGCGTCCAACGGGGATTTGCGCATGGGCACCTGTCTGGCTCCAGAGCTCAGAGCGCTTGACACCACGCAGTAGTGCCTCCTGGACAGGTTCCTGCAGCTTCTCGTCAGCCTGGCTTCCTGAGGCCCAAGCCTGGTGTCATTCTGACCCTAGGCCCACATGAGCAGCCCGGTCTAGCTACGGAGGCTGAGGCGAGGAAAGCCGTGGCTAATGAACGGGGATGTGCTGGCCTGACCTGAAGGAGGTGTGAGTCCAGAAACCACAGCATGGGCTGGGGCAGGCCACGGCACACTTGCCGTGGCACGTAGAAATGCACACTCATATTGGATAGGCATCAGTCCTGGTTTACTCATTGCCGTCTCTGTTAGCCAGGAAGGACATTTATCTGTGTTAGGATGCACTAGAAATCATCCCAAACCAAATGTGTAATAAGCGTACCAAGGCCCTACCCACCCCCTCCAGACTGGGCAGGCCCACGGGCCTCCCACACCACCAAGCCCAAGGAAGGCTCTGTCTCACCCTCCTGCCCCACCTGCCCCAGCCACACCCCAACTCACACCACCGCTCCCCATTCCAGGCTCCTGTGGGCGTGTGCCTGACCCTGCTTAATAAAACAGCTATGGTTGTAAAGATGAAAATGGCTAGCAATTTATTGAGTGCTTGCCGTGCGTCAAGTCACAACAGCTCCCATGGGATGAAGCCGCTATTAATCATCCCTATTTAACAGATTAGGAAACTGAGGCTTCAAATGATTAAGCCGTTTGCCAAAAGTCACCCAGCTAATGAGTGGCGGGACTGGAATTCCAGCCGGGCTGCCTGAGTCCTCAGCCCATGTCTTCGGCCCCCGTGCCATGCTACCTTTCCACGCTCGGAGGATTTGGTCCACAAATGGAAAGTCCTCTGCATATACCTCCCCAGTTCCTGAAACGTCTCAAGGTCTCTTCCACGCTCTTCCACTGGCAGTTTGAAATTCCACAACCAGAGCTTTATTTGTTTAAGGAGTAGTCTCTATTAATAGGTACACTCCTTCCTCATTTATTCTGAGCAGGCATTTATGGTTCAACGAGACCTGAATTATCAGAGCTTCTCTGAGCAGTACGTTTTGCCGAGGGAGGGAAGAGCGGTTCGGCCCTACAGAGCGGGAGTCTGCAGGCTCTGGGGAAACCAGTTTTTGCCTGGGGCTGCCCTAGTTCCTAATGAGAACAGAGGTGTGAGAGAGCAATGAAGATCTCAGGAGCCTGTCACAGAAGCTCTAACCCCTCCCCAAATAGACAGGTGCTCGGCTGGGCAACGTTTTCTCCCTCCCACCCCTCACACACAACACTCTGTGCTAGGCAACTTCTAGGATGCTCCCGTTGGTCCCCACATACGGTATTCATGTCTTTCTGTGATCCTCCCACCTTGTATGTAGACAGACATATTCGCTTGTCTCTAGAAAATATAATACGGCAGAAGTAAAGGGTGTCGCTTAGGAGATCAGGGTTTTAAAAGACGGTGGTTTCTGTCTGGGCTGCTCTCCCTCACTCTCTGACATCACTAATCCTAGAGAAAGCCAGCCGTCACGTCATGAGGCGGCCCCATGGAGGGGTCCCCATAATGAGAAACCAAAGCCTGCCAATCATGGCACGAGTCAGCTTCAGAGTGGTCCCCTCACCCCGACTGAGACTTCGGATAAGACCACAGCTCAGCCAATAACTTGACTGCAGCTTCATGAGAGACCTTGGGCCAGAGGCACCCAGCTAAGCCACATGCAGACTCCTAACATGCAGAAACACTGAGATAATAAATGTGTGCCGTTTGCTACGCGTGGGAATAATTTGTTACACAGCCATAGACAACTAGTACACTATCATCTCATTTCAGAGAATCAAAACCCAGCTCTCTATTTCTAAGATTCACAACATCAGCTCCTCCGGGGACTGCAAAGAAGCCCTGCTCTGCTCTTTCCTTCACTAGCAGAACCAAGTATATCTACCCTCTTCTAGAACCTTCCCAGCAGATGCTCTACCAGCAATCACCACACTGGGAGTGAAAGTTAGCCCCACTGTCAGCTGAATCATGGCAAGGTGTGTAAATATGCCTGTGTGCTACAGGTTGAAATGGACTGGGAAGCAACAACCAACTAAACTCCAGAACGAGAAACAGAAGGTCCAGGCCAAGGCTTGGAATATGCAGAGCGACAGTGTAGTAGAGGGGCTGGCAAAGTATCAAACCACTCAGTAGACTGCTCAGTTGGAGCTGGTTATCTTCCCATCCAAGCTTCAGGAAAATCCCTTGCATCCTCAGCAAAGCTATTGTCTAATTTTTTAATTGAAGACCAATGGATATTATTGTCTACCCCAGACCAAGCATTCCATCATGTACCCAGTGAGCGTTCAAATAATTGTTGGATGAATGGATGGATGGATAGGAGCCCTTCCCTACAGAAAGTGGCTACTAAGAATTCCTGATCTGGTAGTCAATCCGACAAAACACGGTAAGATGAATTCCTAATTCCATCTATTGTGGCTCATGGATCATGTACGAGAAAAGCTCGCTATTTAGATATTACCAGTGTTTTCACAGGTCTATTGCAGCAACCGCATCTGTCTTTCAACAGCCTCCTTACGTCTTCCACGGGTGTCATTAAGTTAAATTGGAGTATTGATATCACTTTCAAAAGCAACCTTTCATCCTTTGTACTTCCTTCAAGAATTGCACAGAAGACCAACTGGCTAGTTAGACATCCCTGGGCCAAATTAATTGACCTACCCCTTTGTGCCCACTTTCCAGGTAGTTCCAGAATTTTCCCAGTATAGCAGGCACTGGGTAAGGTCTTAAGCGACCGTAAAGCCACAGACGCTAAACACAATCCCAGGATCCAAGCTCACTGCACCACCCCGCCTCCATTAGCCCACCAAAGCCAATGTGGCCTCTTGGGGTCACAGGGAAGGAGGCCTGTTACCTGGCTATATGTCTTTCAATTTTTTACTGCACTCTAAAAACACAGGGACACAACATAGTGTCCAGCACACAAGTGGAGGCTGAGCTGGTCTTTCACCAAGTGTGAGGCCGCCCTAGAGCTCATGGAGGATGGGAAAGACCCACCTACAAAGGGACGAATCCAGGACTAGGAGGGAAAGTAAAGGGAAGGGCAAAAGGAGAAGTTGGGTAGTTGTAGATTTGAGTCCCGTCTCTGCTGTTTAGCGGCTGTGTGACCTTGGGCAACTTATTTAACCTCTCCAGGCCTGTTTCCTCTTTTGTAACATGAGAATAAATTATGCCTGCCTCGGAGGCTGTTGTGATGAAGCAGTGCACATAAACTGCTTAGCATAGGGCCTAACACACAGCAAACAGCACATGAATGACCGCAAAGGGGAGAGCTGTCAGGAGAAGAGCCACAGACCTCGGTGGGGGTGACACAGGAGGGCAAAGTTTGCAGTAAATAGAGTATGGAGTTTGGGGCCAAACAGAGGAGAAAGTAAAAGGCAGAGATGATAAGAGAGAGAACTTTCCCTAAATAGATTTTCCATGGGGAGGTCAGGATAGGAGGAATCATTTGGTAGTCTGATTTTCCTAGCTCTTGGACCATGCCACAGTCTTCAGGTCGGACATTCCAGAAAATACCAGAAATTCTCACTTCAAGCGTAAAGAATTACCAGAATTACCAGGTCCTTCTTCCTCATGATTTTCCAAAGAATCTGAGTCATCTCTGTTTAGTCAACCATGTCCTTACAGTTTTTATAGCTCATTCAACCTTAATCCTTTTCTCATGAGAAAAAGACAATAAAACCTTAGCCCAGGTGCACTCCCCCTCACCTGGCCTTTGAGTGGGTTAGCACAGCTGGTGTCTGAAACCAGGGCTCTGGCCAAGGGCTTGCATCCAGCCCACGCAGAGAGGCCACCTTCTCCCTGCCCCGATGTGTGGCTACTAAGGGAGGACATGCCACTCCATTCAGAGAAGGCAGAGTGCAAGCCAAAGGTCGCCTACCTGGACATTCTTCATTGCTGCAGATCCACAGGCCATTTCGGCAAATGCTGTTGGGGACAAAAGCACAGGTCGTGGGCAGTTCTGCAAACACAGGCACACGGACGGTTTGGGCACTCCCCACAGGCAACCCTGCCCCCTAAAGAAGAGACCTGGGCGAGGAAAGGAGCTGAGGCTGGAGGGTTTTTATGAGGTTAAAGGGGTCCAGGACAGGGCTTTGCCCACGGAGGAACCTTGGAGATAGTGCCAAAGGGAAGAAACTCTGACCGAGAAATAGACAAACCAAAAAAGCTAGGCGACCCAATGTCCCTACCCAGGTACTAAGCAATCAAATCCCTTCCCCCAATCTCGCCAGGGTGCATGTGCACAGCCCCCCACCACCACACCCACACAGAGAGAGAGCTAATGGAAGGGAGGAGGGGAAAGCTGTTGAAAGAGGTAACACCAAGAATCCCGTCTGGCAGCCCAGGGAGACTCCTGGACCGCTGCCAAGTAGGGAAAGACGGCAAAGAGAAGAGGCCTGGAGACAAAGTGAGGCGTTTCACTGCCGGTGTGCAGGGGCAGGTGAGGCCAACCCGAGGAAACGGCCGGCCAGAGGAGGAAATGATTTGAGCTAAGCAGAGACGGCAGCCCAGGCAAGGCCTGGCTAATTGCAGAGAGCCGGGGAGGGCAGGGCTGCATGAGTTTCCATGGGCACTACTGCTTGTTTCCACCTAGTAGATAAATGCTCTTAAGGAGAGAAAAACTGTCTGTGGTATAACGACTGTTATATAGGCCCTCTCCAGGAAGAAAGCGTCATTTGTGAAAGCATAGTTTAGTTTGGGGGAAAGCTAGAGATGTTGTTTGCATGTGAAGTCCTTCCCTCCCTGACCCCAGCCCCGCTAGGCGTATCTGTAATGTCACCCTTGCCCTCCATCATTGACTCCCTTGCCCTTCCCCTAACCTTCCCCCCATCTCAACCTCTGCTCCCTCAGCCCAGGCCAGGTCCTGTTCCACCTGCCACTGCCCCTACTGTCCCAGCTTCCCCTCCACAGCCCCGGGCAGCGGTCCCAGACCACCAGTTACCAGGTGTTGCAGTCTCGGGAGAGGGAAGCGCCTGGAGGGTACCGCTTCCCAGAATGCACACAGGAACACTCGGCTCTCTCCACGCAGCGGCCTTCATCAAGGAGCTGTCCCTCTGGGTTCAAAGGCATCAAGGTACAGACTCAACGTGTCATCATCATTGCTTATCTCCTAACTAGAGAATCCCCTTGGGGGATCGTCATCAGCCTAAGGCTTCTTTCAGGAAGCTCAAGAGTTTGTTCTGTGATGTTAGTCTGTCACATCAGTGCAACAAGGGGGAGGGGGGTTGTTAATCTCCACTCCTCTGATGAAGGAATGTGGAGTTTTGTTCACCGTCTCTCGGTAAGGAAGTGGTGAGCCAAGACTGAGGACTTCTTCCAGGAAGCTCAAAGAACCTGTGGGATGCTTACCTTTCGCATTTACACAATGAGAGGGGGGAAGAGAATTCATCTCCATTTTCCAGATGGAAACAGGGCAAGAGTTTTGTTCAAGGTCTTCCAGTAGGGAAGTCATGAGCCAAAACAGACAGGACTCACCCTTACTAACTTAACAGGGTTTTTCACCAAAGCTCACAAAGTCTGTCCTGAGAATGACTTCCTACAAAACTGCCATCAGATTGGGCCACAGGTGCCCCAGGCAAAGTCACTGTGGGCACCTAGACCATCCTTCTGGTTCCTAGACTTGGGTGCTATCATGGGTACAGTACAACGGGGAAACATAAATTAAAAATAAATAGCAGCTCAATCCTGAGCTCTCTGTATGGAGACTTTTAAAAAATAAATAAAAGGCCTCTGATTTCAGCTGCGGCGAACAAACACGAGTGGCCTTCATCTGGCTTCCCTAAGCCAGAGCACTGGCAAGGCCTCAGATGAGTAAATAAATTGGAAAGTTTATTACCAGGGCAGCTGCAGCCGTCCACACATTGCTCCTGACACACTTCGTTGATGTACGGGCTCTGGCAGGTCCTGGTGCAAGGGGACACGCACTCCTTGTACTCCATGCCAGCGGGGCAAGCCGGGCCTGAAACAGAAAGCCCGGAGCCTGCCCAGAGCAGCTCCCCCCATGCAGCATCCCACAAGCCACGCGGCACTTATGTCCCCTTGGTCTGCTCCCCTCTGTCTTCAGGGCCCCGGGCGCCATCTGTATCCCAATAGCACCCCAATGGCCAATGTCCCTTATACCCAACCAACCTCTCCCTGAAGAAACATCTTTCATTTTATAGAGCCTGGCTAAGACCCAGCAGGGTCACCTGGGACCACCACTCCTTTCTCTTGGTCATCTGTTCTCCATGGACAACTTGGCTTTTGTCTCCCCCCCACCCTTAAGCTCTGTCCCTTTCAGCTAAAACCATCTCAGGATGATACCAAGCCCCTCTAGGCTGAAAATAAGTGGACTCCCAGGACCAAGCAAGGAGTAAATGGTGTCCTCATCATATTCTCCTCTAAGGTCCCCTTTCTCTCATAAAATTGGCCCCATTCAAATGCCCCAGTACAGGGTATAGAGCATTCATATTCCCTGTATTTATCCCCACTGTGCTACAGGACTGCCCTCAGAGCCTGGCACCTAAGCATCTGTCCTCCCTGATGGACCCAGCAACTCATGGGCAAGGGCTGGCCCTCCTCTCCTTCCAACCCCACAGCTGACTGACACTTAGGCTAACTGAAGGACCAGAGCTGTTTTCTGGGTTTCATGACACCAAACAATTGCCCCAAACCCCCTCTCATCCAAGAAACATCAGATATCTCCCCTGCCCTACCTGCAAAGACAAAAAAAAACCACACAAAAAACAGCCCCTCTACCTTACAGAGGAGAACCCAGTGGCTAACAGCCACCTTTCTCACATTCCACAGCAAACATGAAAACCTCTAACTTATGTGCTAAAAAAAGGCAAACTGAAAACTGTGGGCGTGGTGTAAACATTTGGCGCCCCCCCCCCCCCCCATCTCTATCAGCCCATATGAACTGTGTAATTATCGCAGACGGGCTGCTCATCTGCACAGCTTTGATCAGTGGACAGGCTGGGGAGAGAGGAGGCTTCTTGCAGGGTGACCGGATAAGCTCCTACTTCATCATGACAATTTGGGGATGGTGACAATGTCAGTGACTTGGGACCCAATGAGACTAGATCAAAACCACAGGCGCCATGAGGTGAGGGGGAAGGAATGGCGAGCACTGGGCCTGAGGGCAGAAGGCTGATTTAATGAAAGGGAAGAACTTAAGGAAAGTTTCCAGGATGTCCAGGATCATCCGTGGGCAGTTTGCCAGCCCCTGCTCTTCGTCGATTCAGACGGGCAGCCGGCAAAGATACTAACTGAAGTCGCCCTGCTGCCGAGATTCTGGTTGCAGGCAGAGAACGTGTTTGCGTCCAGGGGTTGGACTTCCTTTCTTTCTTTTTTTTTTTTTTTTAATTTTTTAACATGATAGCTGGGGAAAATAGTTTTTCAATAAATTTTATGTTGTATTTGTGGTAGTAAAGTCACTTTATCTCATATAGGGACAAAAAATAAAGATATAAAAACACTTGTATCAAAGGAGACATGCATTTCAAACACCTACACATAAGAGAAGAGATGCCATTCATCAGACTCATTATGTGAAGAAATAAAATCATATTCTTAAAGAGGAGCTAATTAATTTGCATGTTGTAATTCAAGAGAAGGAATGATGAAAGTAATATCAGATTGCTCTTTTTAGAAGGAGTATCATAATATCATTTAAAAATTCTACTCTTCAATGCATATTTCCAAAGACAATACATTGTTCTCTTTGATAAATAATAATGATTTATCTTTTAGAAATGAACCCTGCAAGCATTCTATGCTCTTTCTTCTTTTTTAATGTGTCAGACTATCAGAATCAATAACAGAATACTGGAGAAAGTAACAAACTTTCAGTAGCTGAGTACTCAAATTTTGTGGGTGGCACCTAATGTTTTAAAATATAGAACAATTTGAAGGTAGTAGAATTAAAGTGTTTTACTGCTCCCAATAGAGAATAAATATGACTTCTCATTATCACAAACTTCAAATTGTAATTTGCTTTAAAGATTTTTTTATAGAGTAGTAAATAATGAATGAGAAGAACATTTCTCCAGTAACACATACTTTTATTTAATGCAGGGCATATGCTATCAAAATTGATGACCAAAAAAAGTGATAATTACTTATCATTGTAGGTAGGGTAAAAATTTTCTGAGCAGCAAAATGATTACAGTCATAAACATTTATTTTTTTAGGAATAAAAACTAAAATTTTTAAGGATAAAAATTTATTAGATTTTTTTCACTGTGATGTGGTTTTTTGGGGTGGGTTTTTTTTGGGGGGGGTTGGTATTTCATATTGATTATGCTACTACAGTTGTCCCATTTTTTCTCCCCTTTATCCCCTCCGCCCTGCACCCCATCTCATCATCCCCACCCCATCATCCCCACACCTCTTAGTTCATGTTTATGGGTTGTACATATCAGCTCTTTGGCTTCTCAATTTCCTATACTATTCTTAAACTCCCTCTGTCTTTTTTGTTTTGTTTAGTTTTGTTTTGTTTTGTTTTGTTTTTTGTCAACATTTTCCCACCACCACTTTCCCCAGCCCCACACCCCCTCCCACCTCCCACCCTCTATCCTTCCACCATTTTGCATTGTCAATGGGTCCTTTATGCATGTTCCTTAATGACCCTTCCCCTTCTTTTCCCCCATGATCCCCTTCCCTCCTCAGGGCATGGACTTCCTGAGGGAGTCATGGGGAACAAAGTGAGGCATGACATGAGAACAGAGGCAGGAGAAATGGGACAGAGGCTTTGGGGAGGCCTTTCAAGCCTCATCACAGCCTTGAAGGGAGGGGACTCTCTCCGTGGGCCAGCACTCAATGGCTAGGGGACAAAGGGCAGGGGGCCATGCAGGGACTAGGTCCAGAAGCAGGGTAGCTATGCAGGCACTGCCTAGCTGGGAGTTGGTAAAGAGGCACAATTATGACACAGACTGAGAACTTCCTGAGGGCACTCCAGAACAGACAGCACCCTTCCCTCAGCCCCGAGCACCTCCCCAGCCACGGAGGGTGGGCAGTGACTTACGGCATACGCTCTGCTCAGTCCAGCCATACAGTATTATCCCTTGCTGGGCACAGACCCGGGCATACTCCAGGAGGGCCGTGCAAGGGCATCTCAGCCCCTGGGTGCAGGTGCACAGAGTCATTTCACACAGGGCCACAAAAGGCTCGGGGTCCACCAAAGGGTGGCAGCGGGCAAACACCGAGGCACGATTCAGAAGCTGGCACTGCTCCCAGGAGCCCTGCAGAAACAAAACGCCACCTCAGTGAGGGCAGCAGCCTGTGGCCATGGCTCCTCCTGCGTTCACTTAGTGTCCTCCCGACTGTGGCTCTGTAGAGACCCAGCCCTGCCCTGAAAACCCAGGGAGTTCCCACACAGGGACCGTGCCTGGCACTCAGCAGGGGTTTATCAACAGATATCGAATCAAACAGTCCATCAATCCAAGGGAGGATTCGAACCCATGCTACGTGAAGTATACTGAGACCAAGGCTACCTCCTAAACGGAACCATGGAAAAGCAGGGTCCAAGGCCCTTGAACGGTGGTGGCAGTCAGCGTACCCTGAAGGGAAAGATCAGCGAGGGCGAAAATAGGGAAAAGAATGCTGGACTTGGAGTTCACGTGCAACTCCACAGGAGGACGTGTGGCTTCAGGGTCCAGGAATGCTGATCTGCTTCTGTTTTGCATGGACCAAGTCACCTCTGCCCCCGACATTGGTTTTCTCCACTATAAGCAAGGAGGAGGGACAAGGAGTTTCGTAAAGTAGACATTCCTGGGCCTTACCTCCAGGAATTAAGATTCAGTGTGATGGAGGTGGAGTTCAGCAATACTTTTTTTCAACATTCCCCAGGAGATTCCTGGGACCAGACAGGGCCAGCACCCACATCAAAAATAGGCTAGGATTCTCTGAGCTGTCCTAGAGACACTCTGCCAGCCACGGGCTCTTTTTGGGTTTTAGCACTTTGCAGGGTGTTGTCATTGATTACTCCTGTAACACATTAGTATAAACAAACACTCCCATGTGTTGTATTTGAAAACTCCTCTGTGTTCTGTGTTTTAATGATTCTAAATGCACATCTTTTTCACAGTTCAATATCCCTGAAGTTGGAATGCAGCTTACAACTGATATGATACTTGAAGTGGCAGTTTTTACTTTCTCAGTGATACACATGGGATAACGTTGTGTCTTAGAATCAGCGTCTTTGATTTGACGTTACCCTGCATTACCACTAGAAATGGTCCCCAGTGGGTGTGCCAGGAGCCGGGAACCAGGAACCAGTCCCGGGGCCTCATCATTTGTGGCACCGCGGGGAGCCTGAAGGAATAGGAATCTGACCCAGTGCGGCTCGCCATCCGCAAGAACCGCCCGGGCAGCCCCAGGGACAGCGATCTGCTGTGACCCTAGAGAAATCTGTGTCCTGCTCATGGTGCCACTGAGTTGGGGCCCTGCCCACTGACCAGACTGCACAAGGCCTACCATCAAAACCAGGCAGGCAGAGCAGAATGTCACAGACACACGATTGCCCCAGGCCCAGGAAAGGGGAAGGGCACAGCGGGGGGGGGGGGGGCACAGCGGGGGGCCCAGGGCCCAGACCGCCCAAGCGCCGGGTGTGGCTGGCTCCCTCTGCACCTTAGAAAGCTGCAGCCCCTGCAGACTTGTGGGTGAGGACAATTACCAGCTCTGCATGTTGGCGGCCAACTGCTGAGAGCAGCAGTCCCTTCATGAGCTACCCTCCTTCAGTTTGGAGACCCTACACCCACTGTGTGACTGAGAAAATACATAGGCTTCAGCCCAGTTCTGGAACTTTCCGGTGGGGGGACTGGGACACATCGTCACCTCATTAGAGAAGGGTGTCCTGAGTACAATGGGGACATAACAAGACTGCCTCATAGGTGGTGTGGCGACATACAGAACCTGGCACCGAGCAAGCTATCAACTAATAAGGACCGCTCTCGCGGGCCTCATGACCACTGACGTCTTGGGTGACACACGCCTCCTTTCATTTGCCACCCCAGGCATTTCACACAGGGGAAACCGAGGTTTCTGAAGACAATGCCAAGAAGAGTCCTTCCCTGGACTTGCTACGGCTTCGCAGCCCTGATCCAAGTTCCACTTCTTCCTCAAGCTAGTGGTGTGGCCTTGGGCCATTTACTTAACCTCATCTCCTCTGGAAGATGGGGATGATGATAATAACAGCGCCTACCAGGAAAGGCTGGGTGAAGTGTGAATGAAATAACGCATGTAAAGCTTTAGACCGATACGTGGTGCCAATCATCATCATCGATATCCTGGCCACCAGGGAGATCCATTCCACTGTCCCGCCCGACATTAGGTTTATCCTCCAGAACGGTGAGCAGGTCACTAGCAGGACAGAAGGACGTCTTTGTCCCTTCCCCCCACCACCCCTCCAGGCTCAGGGTGAGTGGTTGCCATGGCAACATTATCAATGCACTGCTATCTTGGGGGCTCCACGGTGAACAGAGGAGCTGCTTTTGTTATTCTTTGATGTGGGGGTGGGGTCACACCTCTCCAGAACAATGTGAGTTTCTTTCTAGTGGAAGGATGAGGGAGGACCCACCTTTTTGTAATAGGCAGGTCTAAGAATCTCCTGAGGTTCAGTGGAGGAGCCCTCAGACATACCATCTGCCCCCCATCAGAAATGACACTCAAAAATTGGGGTTACTGGACGCTTAAAGGGCAGCTGAAGGCCACCCTGAGAGGGTCAGATGCTCAGTTCTTGCCTACCTCTTTCCCCACCCACAAGTTAAACCCAGAAAAAAGACAAAAAGGCAACTCCATGGGTCTTTTTCTAGTGATTACTGCCATCACGTAGTCTGTAGGACAGTGGCTTAGGGTTGTCCCTGCACCATAGGACTAACCTTGCAGGCACAGGGATGACTGGGCACCTACGGCTCTCACCAGCAGGACACAGTCAAACCAGAGGAGAGAAGAGACCCAGGTGTCCAGTGTCCCCTCCCTAGTCAGACCGACAGCGGGAAAGAGTCCAGCACGGCCCGTCTGCAGCTGGCCCCAGTCCATCTTTTTCCTGTTCAAAGGAAAAGTGGGAACAGGACTCCAGCACATTTGCAGGGAGGTCTCTTGAGGTATTAAATGGTTTACAGAAAGCCATACAAGAAGGGTGTTTTCTGGTTATTTATCTGCAGGATGGGAGTGGTTTTCTGCAGAAACAGCCACCTCCCTTCTTAGAACAATCCCTTTCGCCTCTAGCGTTTGCACCTGAAGCCTGGCTAGGGTGGCTTTCTCAGCAAAGACAGAAGGACAGGTCTGTCCCCTCATCTTGCCCTCCAGGTTTCCTCTTCAGGCGTGGCCTGCACTTGGCCTACTAGAGCGACCACAGGCTGAGGGTCAGGCAGGACTGCCCCCCCACCAGAGCTGCAGCATAGTGGCACCTCTAGCTGCTATCCCTGACCCCTGGGCTCATTATCTGTCCCCACAGGTAGCCCTGACAGCCCAGGTCAGTTCCCAAGACAAGACATCTCCACAGAAATAAGTCCAAGTTGGAGCTGGCACCATGTCCTCTCGGATCCAGGGTGGGGATATCAGCAGGCAGGAGGTGACCAAACCTTCACTCAACAAGTTTTGGCTGTGTGGCCTCTACGTCTCCAGCAGCGTGTCCAGGTCGATATAAAATAGGTGAATCTGACTATACCCCAGCTCAGCCTAGAGGGCCAAGTTCTGGCTCCTTAGGAGGGCAGCGAGGTCGGGCCTCCCAGAACCTGACCCCGGCCTACCTCTCCAGCTGATCGCACGGCACTGCCCACCTCCTACATTACTGACGGTGCCCTGAACAGACCAGGTTCTTTCAGAGACCACCACATCCCCCACTCCCACAAACTGACCCTTCCCAGGCCTGAAGACACCTCAGAGAACACACGCCTCCTCAGAGAAAGGTGAGACAAATACAGACTTTCAGGTTTGGATACTGAGGCATGAAGAGAGTGAAGAACTTCCTAGGTCAGTGTCTCACAAAGCACAGTCCAGAGACCCCCTACAGACTCCCAGGACCCTGTCAGGGGTCCATGAGGTCAAAACCATTTTTATAACAACACTAAGATGTTACTGGCCCTTTTTGATCTCATTCTTTCCCAAGTGCACAGTGGAATTTTCCAGAGGCTATGCGATGCGCAGTACCGCAACAGACTGAGTGCAGAAGCAGATAAGAGAATCCAGCTGATTTCTCGTAAGACAGACAGTGAGGAAATTTTAAAAACTGAGAAACAATGCCATCCTTCTCCCTAACCATTTTTTTGTTTACAATTTATAGTTATTTTATTTTTAAAAGATATTATTCATGTAAAATACAATGTATTGATTATTTTTAAATAAATGAATATGATTTAAATTTCTCAGTTTTAATTATCTAATGTTGTAAATATCAGTAGATATAACCCATATAAATAAAACCTCTTTGGCATTCTTAATCATTTTTTAACATAAAGGGGCGTTCAGTCAAAAACCATTTGCAAACTGCTGACCTAGTGAAGGGGTAACCAAGCAGGACTCAAACCTTGATTCCATCCACAGGCCAGTCACCTGTCACCAAACTACAATTTACATGGTTTTTCATGCCCTCCGATGCACCTAACCCTCCCAACCTTGTTTCCCTACAATCAGATTAGAAGACAGTCTAGTTCAATGGATATAATAGTGCAAGTTTGAGAAACCTGATTACACTAGGGTCCCAATCCCCTTACTTCCAAAGTCCATGACTTTAGGAATATTATCTTGCCTCTCTGCACCTCTGTTTCCTCACCGGTTAAAGAGGGAGAGCGTGGAAGAGATCTGAAAGTTGTCCAAAATCTATTCCTCCCTTCTTTCTTAGTCATAGGACCCTCAGTTTTCAATTTTCCCCTGCACATATAGCCACTGAGAATAAAGATTCCATTTCTCAGCCTCCCGTGTAACCTGGAGTAGCCAGCCACATGATGAAGCTTTGTCCAACAGGATATAAGTAGAGAGTTCTGTGCAGCTTCCGGGGAGCAAACTAAACAGGAGAGGGTCCTCCGGACAGCCTCCCCCTGTGCCAGATCGGCTCTCCAGAAAAGCCACCACCAAAAAATGACTGCAAAATAAGGCAATATCACCATTACAGCTTCAGAAGAGCAAAATCATTGCTAGGTAGGAGAAATGTTTTCTTTGCTAATTGTAAATCTCCCAGACAGATCTGCAAATATACTTTTGCACAGAGGAGTATCTTTACATTGCTGTAGTTTTTGAAGTAGTCTCGTGCCACAAAGCAAATGAACCTTTCTGGGTTTGGGTCTCCACATTTCTTCATTGGTAACAAATAGGAGATGCATTTTAATTTTTCTAAAATGTATTTTTAAATAATTAAACCTGTTTTCATGGTCCTGACTCATTTTCCAATTGCAGAAAACCTTTAAAATTAAGACTGAATAGGAGTAAAGCAGAAGTTGTAAGAATATTGTTGCTTCATTAATTATATGCAACCAAATGCCATATATTTACATAATAATTTAAAAATGAAAAAAAGTAAAGGAGGGGACCCTCATCAGTGTGGCTCAGTTGGTTGGGTGTCATCCTGCAAAGAGAGAGGTTGATGGTTCGATTCCCGGTCAGGGCACATGCCTGGGTTGTGGGTTCGATCCCCGGTTGGGGCATGCAAGAAGCAACAGATTGATGTTTCTCTCTCACACTGGTGTTTTTCTCCCTTGCTTTCTCCCTCCTTTCTCCTCTTTCTAAAAGATAATTTTTTTTTAATTTTTTAAAGGAGAGGGTGCTTCTTTCTTTGTCCCTTCTGTTCCTATGTAGGAATGTGGTTGCGATGCCTGAGGCCTGAGCTGCCATCCGGGGCTGTGAAACAGAAGCCTCCTAGTGATAACAACAGAGAAACAAGACAGAAGGACCTTGGAGCTCAGCGCCATGGGTGGGGTCCCGAGCTTCTTTACGTTGAGAGAGACATAAACTCCTACAATGTATGAACCATTGTTACTCTAGGTGTCCTGTCACTCACAGTGGAACCTACTCCTAACATGAATACAAATACCTACTTTAGATGGTTGCTACAAAATAAAATTAAATAAATCACACAGGAAGGTAATGAAGTGCTTCTAACTATTATCATTGGCCTGCTGTCAGTATTAGCCAAACAGTTCCAAATGGCTTCTCCTCAGCTCTCAGCTAAACCATTCTGGCAAGGAGACAAAAGGACGGCCAGCTCATTTGCACCCTTCCAGCACCTGCCTGGCCCCAGCGCCAAGCATCAGCTCCTCTCTCTTCCCTCGTCTCTTGTCTGTGGTGCTAGGAGCTGAGAGAGCTCCAGCCCCAACTCCATCAGTCTATGAACTCATCCTGCCTGGGTGGGTGAGCAGGCCCACTTGTGGTCCATCTTAATCACATTTTCAGCTCATTAAAGAAGGCCAGGCCTCCTCCCTGGAGAGGCCATGCCAGTTGAAGGGAGAGGGAGAGAAAAGAAGCACATCTCCCCAGTGGCAGCGGGGGCAGGGGAGTATAAGGAGAAAAAGAGATCTGAAGCTAAGCTATTGTGCTTGTTCCCAAACAGCTGACAAAGAAGGTGGGGGGCATTCCGAGGGCCAAAGTGAACAAAGAAAGAAGCTAATACATAAAGTACAGGATTGTTCAGCTAGGCCCTGATCTTTCCAGCCTTGGTGTGGGTGCCCTACAGCTGCCCCTGAAGGAGGTGTGGAGGCGCCTAGAGCCTGAACTCGTCCAAAGTAGTGGGTTCAAGAATTCATCCCTGGAGCTGGGCATCCCTTCTCATTGGTCAGCTTGCAAGGATGGAAGGAGGAGGGTTCCGGAACCTATTTATAACTCTGGCTGGCCTGCGGTTCCCACCCACATTTCAAGATCTGGCTCGCAAAGACCCCGTGAAACTGTTTGTTAGATTTCCAACAAATGGATGGTTTTTGCAGAGTCAGACATTCCTCTCTCTAAGACAGTCGGGGCATAGCCCTCAAGAGGAGTAGGGTAACTGGGTGGTCCCAGAAGTCCCCAGCCTTCCAAAAGGCTCCCCTTACCCTCTGCCCTGGTCTCCTGGGAGGCCTCTGAGTAATGCTCAGGGCTCAGCTGGCTGGGAGGACAAGGGCCAAGTACCAGCCCCAGGTTCCCAGTCTTGGGTCTGCCTGAGCTCTGGGGACGGAACCTTCCACCCATCATGATCCCAGTGCGGAAAGATAATCACAGAGCGGATTCCCCTGAGCTGCCATGACACTTCTCATTCTTCTGGCACCTCATCACTTACTACGCAAGATAGTACGTGTGTGGTTCTCTTTCATGGTTGTTCAGTTTCTCATAGGCGCCTTGTCCCTTGAACAAGACTATAAGTCCACCTTGCAGAGTCTTAGCATCACCCAACCCATATGATACATTTCAATAAATATGTACTAGTGGGCACTATCAGACTCTTGCTCATTCTTAACCTCACCAGGAAGAAGGAGAAGGGAAAGAAAGCCACTTAGGAAATATTCTGTTAAAGGGGTTTGAGACTGTTATGTTAGGGAGGCATCTGAACTGAAACCTTGAGCACTAGGACCTTATCTGATCCTTCTCAATGGTTTGTTAAATAAGTACCCTAAAAGGCCAAGTACTGCTTAACTTGAGGGAAATCTCTGATACCTCGTGGCAGCCCCTGAGCCCTGTTCGAAGGCTAGACCCCCAAAGGCACAGTGACGGCAGTCACCCCTGCCCCACCACAAGCCCACGGGCTCACTGTCCCTTCTCCTGCTTTGCATTCAGGGGAGTGAATTTTCTCTAAAGGAAAAGGGTGCTTACTCAGCGTTGGACGGCGCTCTGTTCACCTGGGAGAGGGAAAGCTGAGATGCAAGGCAGGGACATAAGTACACGAGGACACAGAGGATCAAGTGAAACCAAGGACGGCACCCAAGATTCTTGGACCTCGGCAGAGCACGCGATGTAAATCCTCACTCCTCAGCCTACACGTGACTGGAGAGAGGTTTGAGAGCGCAGTTCTCACTCGGCAAAGGGGGTGAAGTAGGGGGCGGTAGGTGCCTGTGCACTTGCGCTTGTGGGTGCTTGTGCTCAAACCCAAACCCTGAGCTAAACATCAGTGGGACATAGTGGGTGGGTACCCTGTCTGTAAAACCAGGCCAGGTCACAGGGCTGCCCTCTGACAACTAAATCCTCTGAGGGTCTTGGGTTACTCGAGTCTTTCCTTGAGGTTTATTGACCTTCCCTGAACCAGACTCTAACCTCGATCAGTCTCTCTACGAATCACAAGGATCCTACCAAATGAGTGAATGGAACAAAAGTCTTCCCAATCTCCAAGAAAAATCTACTTCGGGCCAAACACGCAACTTGGTGAATGGAAGTCAGGCAGTGGAAGGAGGGTGCCAGGAGTAGGCCTGGCCCATGAGCCCCCCAGCTCTGCCAGGGCACTTAGCACCTCCACCAAGTCCTATGCTTAAATTACCTCCCTCTAGGCCTGTGAGCTCCCTCCCGATGTGACTGTGAGCGGAAATAGTACAAAGAACTGGGTACCTACTTTGCAAATAAAAGGCTTGGACAATATTTCATGAGGACATGAAGAGTGAATTGCATTGTCCTCAACAAAATGAGTGTTTTGTGTGCCCCTCTGTGCTCTTGAAGAGGCATGTTATGGTTATTCAAAGTACACATGAGTATTTACAAATGTTAGCTTGTGCGGGGCAGGTGACTTCCTGGAGGGAAGAGGATTACCAGTGAACAGTGAGCTGTTTCCGAGCAGGGAGAGTGGGAGAAAATGCGAGGCCATGAGCAGCAAAAGAACAACAGAAATAGAGATGTGTTCACTAAATAAACGTCAAATTCAGAGCCAGTGGAAAACAGGGAATCTGGGGCTGTTAGTGGCTGATGGGAGTACAATCAGATGGGAACTCCTGAATAAGACCTGAAGAAAGTAAACTGAAAGCATCTTGCTTCCCCTGGTATTCAAGGCACTGAGGTAGGGCTTTCGTGGGACAAAAAGAAAGGAGAAATTAATCAGGGAGCCAACACGGACTGCAAAGCGCTGAGCTCTGCAAGAGAGCTGGAAAGATGTCAGCAAGGATGTCTCAAAGATTTAACTCTTAAATCAAGGTGACAGCATCTCCTGTCACTCAGAATAGAGCTTGTGGGGGGTGTGCATGCAGTGGGCAAGGGGCTGGACTAGGTAGCCTCTAGCGTCACACCCAGTTCTGAGTTATTATGAGTCTATTTCTAACATTGATGAAAAGAAATTTCTTTGCTGCAGACACCTGCCCGAGGTTGATGCTGCTGACAGAGGATTTGCCACTGGCGATGGGTAATAACCGGTGCACTCAGTCTTCTCAGGAAAGGCTGGGCAGCTTGAGGACCAACTTTGTGGAGGGATAAGGAGAGGACTGTGAGGACCAAAGGCATAAAGCGTCCTCACACTCAGACGGCAGCAGCAAAAAGCAGGAGATGTCCTTCACACTCTGGGGGAGGTGATCCTGAGGAAGAGGAGAGTTGCAGGGACTACGCCTCCCAGTGGAAGCAAGGTCAAGTCCATGGGCATCAAGTGTAGTTCTGCAGGTCATATAGTGCACAGTGGCAACACACCCAGGGGGCTACCATTCACATCACAGAAATCATATATGTACATGCACATTCTATGTACATTTATAATGTTTATGATGGCAATTTCCCAGCAGGTGGTGGTAAAGTATCTTAAGAAAGGTTTGCTTTATTACTATTATTACTATTATTATTATTATTATTAACAAGAGCATTGTATGGACTAGTCCAGCCTCCTGGAACCATGGCCTTCATGTTGCAGACAGGACTGCCAGACAAAGACAAGATCTTCTTTATAATGTTCAGCCTTTGCTGACATTCTCTAGGCATATAAAATTTTTTAAAAGGCGACCTAAGGATCTTTCTAAAATACTTATTGCACAGTAGAGTTGCCTGCAAATTAACATCAATTATTTGAGCACTTAGAGCTTGGGGTTTTTATTACCAGGCCTGCTCCCTGAGCTCCAGACTCCAGCAGCCCTGCCCTTTGTTTGAAAAGCTGAGAAAGCTGCAAATTTGCATGCACTCCAACAAGCCATTATCAGTCCCAGCAGACAGGCTCTGGGCTTTGTTGGCGTAACAAGGAAACATTCATCCCCTAGGTATAAGTAATATGACCCGGCCCTCAGAATGAGTTGACTCTTTGCTACCACCTTGGAAAGACAGGGAAGCACCAGAGAAGTGGGAGAACAGATTCTGCGGGCTCTCAAGGAAAGCTCTTAGATCAATGTGGTCTGCCCCACACAGCACTCTGTCACCGCAAAAGGGCTTGGAGTCACACTGGCAAACATCTGTAAAGATCCCATTTACCAGACCTGACTTCTGATCCGGAGGCCCAGGGGAACGAAGCCAGCAGTGAACAGTTCCAAAGATCACTTAATCACCTCCCAGGAGGGGAATCATGGTATTTCTCAGCCAATGAGAATGCCCCAGTCACAGACAAACGCAGCCTGATTGGCTAAGACAAAGCCAGACCCGCTTCTCAGGTAAACAACCTGAAACCTGGTGTTCTGAACTTGGAGGAGCTTGTGCCTTGGGAGGTCTGGTGTGTTTCGGGGCCTCTGCTCTGCACTAAGACCTTGGTAACCAGTTTCTTAAGCTACTCCCAGGACACTGGTTAGTAAGGACTTTAACGCACCCAGGAGACAAAGTGAGTAGCAAGCTTGCAGCTGGAGCCCCACAAAGGCACCCAAGGAGACAAACAAGGCTTCTGGTGGGTTCTCCCTCCCTCACTCTCTCCTGCCCTCTTTTCCCCTCTCCTTCCCTCCCCTTTGTCTCTGGGTGACCAAGGGCCCAGTCTCCCTCCTCTACTGGGCCTCCGTGTCAGGTTTTCCACTTGAAAATCCTGTCTTCACCGCCTACTTCTATGGATAAATGAGGCTATTCCATTGTACTCCAAGCGCGGGGGAACATTTGTTCAGCACTAAGCTGGCCTGTGTTTGCAAAATAAAAAGTGACAAAACCCGCATGTCCTCAAAGAGCTGATTTGATGTAAGAGGTACAGGCGTGGCCCCCAGCCCACCTCACCAGCAGAGGCACCCCCATCCTTGATCTCTCCCCTAGAAACATTCAAGGGCAGGGGAGGTGAACCACCCCCCACCCACAGAACTATAGAGTAATAAGTTTTGTTCAGACACCTTGCTCTCCTTCTAAACTCAATCTGTGCTCAGGTCCCCAAAAGGAATGGAATGATAATTTGGAGGAAAGAGAAGCAAAAGAATGAATTGGGGAGCTTATGCTGAAAGTGCTAGGTGGTCGACCTCCTTCTCCCCACTCCCTTCCCAATGTGGGGGCACTCTGGTGGGAGCACAGACAGAGGGAGGACACCAGGAGGCCTTTCCCCACCTAACGTGTCATCCTCCCAACACCCCACACAGTGGGCACAAAGCCCATCTCTACCTGCCCAAGGTGGAGGCAGGGTGAGGTGTAGCACACGCCCTCCCGTGCCTGCCCTCATCTCTCCAAGGGGGAGGTTGTGGTTTGTGGGATCATAACGGGCAAATCTGAGGCAAAAGAGCTGCTAACTGGCTACTGTACAGGAAGAAATGGGGCTGTGTATGAAGGGTGGGAGGTGCCACCATCTGTACTGAGTCTCAGGGACACAGGCACAGGCAGAGGCAGTGACAGGAATGACGCGACCACAAGCCAAGGATCACCACAGCCACCAGGGGTGAAAGAGGCAAGAAGATGTCTCCCTAGAGCCTCACGGGGGTGAGGCCCTGCTGACCTCTTGATCTTGGCCCCGCGAAACTAAATTCAGCCTTCTGACCCCCAAAACTGCAAGAGAATACATTTCAGTTGTTGGAAGCCACTAAATCTAAGATAATTTGCTACCTACCGCAGCCTCAGGAAGCTACTGTAATGCCCAGCTGGTCACTTCAGGCTCATCCCCACCCACCCCAGTTTCCCCCACTATGAAGTAACCCCCTTCCTGGTGATGTGCTGGTAGGAGTTTGGGTGTTTCTTTCCCTGTTTATACTTTAAACAATCACTGACTGCGCACCTAAATAGCAATTGTTTTTTATTGGCATAATTTCAGACAGGGGGCAGGTGATGATGGTGACATTTGGAGACGAGAGAGAGGGCCTTGGGTAGAAAGCAGAAAAGTAGAGTCGCTCACTGTACCAAGTGACTAGACCAGATGCATTTTTAGAATTCCAGGCCCAGAAGAGCATTAGAATTAGAGTTAACCAGACTCTAGCCACAGTTGATTTTCAGGAAGAAATGGGCCCATGGGAGGCCTACATTGATCAGCCAGGGGGAGCCACAGAGGTAGGCGCATTGCTCCCCTGGGTAGGGGCCCTGAGACCAGATCGAGATGTACTTCTGCCTCTTAACTCCAGGAGCCCCGCACCATCCAGCCCATATGCAGCCCGGGCCGCACCCACCTTCTGCATTTCCTCAGAAGAGACGTTGCACGGGCTGCTGGGAGGGGAGGCCCGTTTACACCGCTGTTCTCCGCTGCTCAGGGCCCAGGAGTTGGCAAAGGCATAGGGGTCCGAGGTCAAGGTCCCTGTGGAGAAAAGTTTCAGGAAGATGAAACGACAGCTATACCTGATCCAGGACTTTCGAGTGAAAACTCAAGGTCTGCCATCTCCTGAACCAGCTTCCGTTAGATTCATACATAGGCCTCTGGGGCGGGAGTATTTTCTTTGCAGCACTCGGCGTAACACAACAGAGCACAGGCATCGGAGCCGGGGTCTGGTGAGAGGCGGTTGCACAGGTGGGCACAGTGAGGAAGGCAACATGAAAGATGAGGGACGTGCCCTCCCATTTCCACCTTTCCACACCTTTGCTGCCATTCTCCCTCTGTGTGGAATGTTCTCCTCCCCCTTACCGCCTTGACTATCTTCACTCGTTCTCTGAGATGCAGCTCCTGAACCACTTCCTCCAGAAAGTCCCTCAGAACTGACTCTGTTCCCCATCTACCCCCACAACCTGAGTTGGGTGGGCCCCTTCTCTGTGCTGTCTCAGCACCCTGGCCACTCCTCTATGAAAACTCTCATCATCCTTCGTTTTGGCTATTTTTTTTATTTTTTTATTTTTTTGCTTTTATTCAGCCCCCATTTAACCCTGAGCTCCTTAATTCAGGGCATAGGCTGTGTCTCTTCTCTCTAAATTCCCATCTGGTAGATTGTGGATACTCAAAATAATTTTGCAGAAGGAAGGTAAGGATGTGACATGGAGAATAGACCCTCCAGTCACTGCATCCGCCTCGCTCTGACAGCGTCTGTGCCTTAGTACTTAACAACGATCACGTTGCTGTTAGCCATGCACAACAGGCCGTGAGGGCCTCATGAACCTACATGTCATGGTGCACAGTAGGTGCCCACTTTGTGTTGCAGCCACTAGCGGTACCAATGACACTCATGAATCTTCATTTCAAAGGAACTTAAGAAGCATTTTTCACCGCGAGGTCTAGAAGAGCAAAGCATGTTTGAAGGTCAAATAGTGTACTTGGGAATAGGAAATAAACTATCCCTGGGGAAAGAAAAGCAGAGCAGACCCTTAGAAATAAAGTCAGTTGGCATCTGGGGTGTGGTAGGCAGAAAAAGAAAACACCCTGCCAAAGATGCATTTACTTCCTCATTCCCAGAACCTGTGAATATTTCCTTATATGGCAAAAGATGTGATTAAATTAAAGATCTTGAGAGGAAGAGTTTATCTTGGATTACCTGAGTGAGCCTTAAATGCAATCGCCCGTATCCGGAGAGGCAGGGGGAGAGCAGAGACAGACACAGAGAAGGTGATATGAGGACAGAGGCAGAGATTGGAAGGATGCTAACACAGGCCAAAGATCGCTAACAGCAATTGGAAGAGGCAAGGAATAGATGCTCCCGTAGGGCCCCAGAGGGGGTACAGTCCTGTCAACACCTTGAGTTTGAACTTCTGGGCCCCTGGGATTGTGAGAGAACAAATTTATATGGTTTTGAGCCATCAAGTTTGTGGTAATCTGATGGTAACTGCAGGAAACTAACACGTGAGAGAAGCCAAAGGGAAGCGAATTTAAATTTGTGGAGGTTCTGATGTGCACCTGGCATTGTGATAGGTGCTGCTCTCTGGGCTTTTGGCTACACCACACAAGCCAGCTTGCTTTCTAATATACCGTATTAAGGAAGAGGCAGAAGAGAAGCTTTGTGTTGGGTGGGGAAAGCCCTGGAGAGAATCGAGACCCCTGGGGCCTGGTCTCAGCTCTCCTTCCATCACCCTATGTGATCCGGGGCTGACTCCACCATGCTTCTGTGCTCGATTCTCCATATGCAAAATGAGGGGTTAGACTAGATGACCTCCAAGATCTTTCTATCCCTGACCTTCCATGAAGTGAAGCTCTAGGAGCTCGATCTGAAATGAGGCATAAGGATATCTAATAGATAAGAGTTACAAATATTCTTGCTAACAGAAAAGTCTCTGTGAGCCAAAGTGACAGCCCAGCTAGGCTGACTTCCATGATGTCAGGAAGCAAGGTTAACTATCTGGGGACAAAAATTGTTGAGTCTTTACCAACCAAATAGAGCTAAAGCCACAATCCTCTGAGAAGGATTTCTAAGATAACACCAAAGCCCTGACTTTTTGCCAATAAGCACTATCTTCTCCCTGATAGCATAGGTAATATTTTTTGTTTTTTAAACCTTAAAACCTGGAATAAGAAAGATATCTTAGGGCTAGGAGTGTTATTTCTTGCTATACAACAGATTTTTAAAATCTTTAAAATGTGCCACTGCAAAAAAAAAAAAATATATATATATATATATATATATCCTGTTGAATCTATGGTTAATCTCACAAAATTAATTATAGGGAATTACAAGAGACAAGAAGGAGAAGGAAGAAAGGAAGGATATAGAAAGAAAGTTGAAAAACAGAACTGGCAAGTGCGACTTGATGTTCTGACTACAGGGTATTAGAATGAGGGTAACAGTCTTGCTAATCAAGGGGCTTGAGTTTTAACAACTTTGTGGAGATTGGAATGAGTCCGGGGCTGCATGACGTGGGGAGGTGGGTTTAATACCCCTTTGTGAAGTTGCAACTCTTGCAGGGCTGCACCCTGAATGAGAAAGTTGACAAGAAAAAGTCCACGCTGAGAAACAGGAACATAATAATAGTTCATTTCTTTGGTCTGGGTTCTGGTTAGGAGAGATAAAGTCTCCTCCGAGAATTTATAGTAGTGGGAAAGCCTTCAAGTATGATTAAGGTTCCAATTTATACTTCTTACGAGATTCGGTAACTTCCTATTGAAAATTTAATATAAAACGCTTCTAAAGATGAGCTTACAATCCAAAATTATGAAATCTAGAAAACAATCCACTTTAGCCCTAGGTAGGTGGCACAGTTCGTTGGAACATCATCCCACACACCAAGAGGTTGAGGGTTTGCCTCCTGGTCAGGGCACACACCTAGGGTGCAGATTCAATATCTAGGGGCACGTATGAGAGGAGACTGACCGATGTTTCTCTCTCACACAGATGTGTCTCTCCCTTCTTCCCTCCTCTCTCTCTCTCTCTCTCAAATCAATAAGTATGTCCTCGAGTTAGGATTTTTAAAAAAAGGACATAGATTTGATTAAGACAATTAATAAACTTAATTCAACAAGTATGTATGGAATCCTACAGCAATCAGAGAATACATTTTTTTGAAGCACACATAGAACAATTGCAAAAAAATATCATGTACTAGGCCACAAACAAATCTACCCAAATTTCTAATTTAACTGAGAAATAAATTTAGTTATAAAAGATAACTAAAAATTCTAAACATTTGAAAGTTCTCAATATATTTTATAGGTTAAGAAATAACTCAAAATGGAAACTGGAAAATTCATAGAACTAGATGAAAATGAGAATATGCTACATATCAAAATTAGTATATGCAGCTAATGTAGTACTTAAGGAAACTTCATAGCCTTAAACATATATATTGAATAATAAAAAGTATGAGAAATCAGTGCTAGAAAAGATAGAAACAAGTATTCTTACTATTTTTCAGCCCAGTGAAAGGACTAGTCAACTGTTTCTTGACACACTAATCTTTTAATCAGAGGGTAATCAGGTGATAAGGAAGAAGTAGGACATACACAGATGTTCAGCTTTGGCAAAGGAGCATCACTAATTAAAGATTTATGTAACTGAAATTATCAAAAACAGATTAAAGATTAGTAGTGGTTTTCATTGTCCATGTTGCCTCCTACTGCTTGTGAACACACACGTGTAAACTGGTCTTTGAGGCCCAGTGTTGATTTCACCCATAAATCTCCACTACAGTCATTCAGGAGGATTTGTTCAAACCATCCAGCACCTACCAACCATCTACCACGTCTAAGTTGCTATAGGGAACTCAGAGTCGAACCAGGTGAGGTCTGAGATGCTCCATGACGAGGTGTGACGGGAGCTCTAGGCAGGGAGATGGAATGCTAAGGGATAAGGGTGGCAGGACCCACTGAGGTGAGGTCACAGGGAGACAGGCATGCCAGCTAGGAGCCACAGTGAGGGTTTGTGAACAGTGAAGTTATAAACATAACCACACCTCCAGGAAATGGCACCCCAGAAAAGCTTACCCTCTTGAGTCCTAAAGTCATCTTCAGTGAAGATGTTAAAGTTGCCACACAGCCCACAGGTCTGGTTGAAGTGTTTGTCTGACAGCAGGACTTGGAAGCTGCCGCTGCCATCGATCCTGGCCACAAAGCCATAGGCCTCACTGGACAGCTTGTAGTACCCAGCCTCGGTTTCTAGATACAGCCCGTTGGAGGCGTAGGGCATGGTGACACTGGAGGGACAAGGATAAGCTCAGGAAGTGGGTTTCTCATATATTTTCTGGCTGTCTTTCCCATCCTTCAACCCTAACCCCAGGCTAAGGGTTCAGACTATGGTGCAAAGTGGCTGAGGGCCTAGGCTAGCAGCTGGGAGCCCTGGCTCTCACCCAGCCCTGATACTGGCTTTCTCGGGACACATTTACTTCCTCTCTCTGGACCCCAGCTTCTTCAACTGGAAGACAAGACAATGGATGCAAAGGGAACTCCCAGGGCTTTTTGAAATTCAGACATCTTGGGCTTCTGACTTACCTCTGGCCCCCCTGCAGCACAGTACCATTGACAAACAAATGGATGTCAAAAAATTCCCCAAGATACACGGAGAGGCTCACTCTCCTGCCATTTTGGAAGTCACCTGAAAGACAAGAGTCAGTGGTGGTGATCATTATCCATAAGAGTTAATAAATTTATTCATAGTCATCATCCCTATAATCTTATCTCAGTGGAATACTTCCCACAAAAGACGTAACAAATGAACAACAAAAATCTCCCCCAAAATATTGTTCTTTTTATTCATCTAAAACATTGAATGTCTACTGGATACATGGCCCTCTAGTAGCCCCTTATATTTCTCAAAAGCAAAATGTAAAAATACAACCTCTTTCTTCTGGGAGTTTACAATCTAAATACAAAAATAAGAGGAGAGCGCAACTATTGAAAACATTGTAAGGGAGCAAATAAAAGCAAGAAAGTGAGCTATTACTAACAGGCGCTGTAGCATGCATTATTTAAAGTGTTTTCTGAGGTTAGCCGGAAACAGGTGCTTGGTTTAAAATGGAGATTCATGAGTCCCACCTCGGGTTACTGATTTTGATTCTCTGGGAGAAGTTTAGAGAATCTATAGGTCAAGTCCCTTGTTCTGTTTGGGGAACTTAATAAGGATGCAATAAATAATCAGTTTTGTCCTTAGAGATGTTTGAACTGACAAACACATGATAAAATGGTCTCTGACTATGTGACAATGGTTTGGTTGTGAGGGACAAACAGAGATACAGGTGGTGGCAGTGACATGAAAGCAGAAAAGCAAGTGGAGACACATTTTTGCATCATTATGAAGACCTCTCATTCCCACAGCTAGTCCCTGACAACTGTCCCTCATGCAGGGCCCTTGGAATTCAAAGGGGACTGAGCAGCCATGGAGACGAAGGAGACAGAGGAACAGGGGAGAGTCTGACCTCAGGCCTTCGAGACAGAGAAGCTGATGCAAGCAAGGAAGGTAAGGGTGGTCAGTAAGGACAGAGAGACAGAAGATGCTGGGGAAAGAGGGGGTAGGTGGGAGGTACAGTGCCTTGGGGCTCCAGAAGAAACGGGGCCTAGGGACCAGGTGGAAAATTGACCTTGAAATGAGGAGCTGCACCTTCTCCTAGTGGGGTCGGGGGCCTCCAGCTCCTCCACAAAAGAGGAGGCAAGAATGTCTGTGGAACCAAGTCCAGGAAACTTGGGAGGTTTGTTGGCATGAGGTCCTGCTGCCATAACTGGGGCCACTGATAAGGAGAGTGAGGGAAGGGGTCGCCTCAGTCACAGCCTGGCAGAGTCTGCAAGGGGGAGTTCCCAAGGGGAGCCTGAGGACAGTGGCCACCTAGGACCCATACACACTCCTAACCAACCAGAATGAGCCAGAAAATAGGCTTGTTCATGGTGAGATTTCAATGAGGGTCGTCACATGTAAAGAACTAGCCCAGTAATTTGCAACCTTTTTCATCTCATGGTACACATAAACTTCGGCACACCAAAAAAAAAAAAAAAAAAATCAGATATTGCATGTTTAAAAATTCTTGTGGCACACCAGTTGAAAATCACTGAACTCGCCCATTCTAAGAACAGGGCCTTGAATGATATAGTGTTAGCAGCTCAGAGACCGCTAGGAAAGACCCAGAGGCCACCAACCACGTTCCGCAGAGCTCCAGACTAACCATCAGGAGTTACAGGAGGTGCTGGCCAAGGTAAAGGGCTTTCGTCCCGTTTGACTAAAGAGTCTTGCCTTCCCAGCATTTCCACTTACAACAGCTTTTGCAGCTAGCACATCTTTAAAAAGTGGAGCAAACTTTCTGACAGCCAGATGTTAGCTGAGGAGAAACACACAAAACTAGATAGAGGAGAGTAAAATGTTGATGGTAGAGTCTGAGTGGCCCTCACGGTCCTGTTCTGTCGCCTGTTCTGTATGTTCGAAATTGTCCATAACAAAATGTTGACAACACAAACAGATGGAACAGTCTGGCAACAGCCTCCAGTTTGCAGTGGACCAAAGTCCAAATCCCTTCCCGGGTCTCCACTGGGGCTGACACTGAACACTCCCCTCAGCTTGGAGTGGACTGGCACCATCCACCGCCAACTGCTGGAATGGGTACAGTGAACCCAAGACGTCAGGGTGTCTGCATCCGTAATGACCACAGAACCCATCTCCTTACCAGTACAGTTCTCCCTGCCATCCACCCCCAGCCTCAGAGCAGATGGACAGGTGGCTCTGTCCCTGCTTCACTGGGTGACCCCACTAGTACGTGGCCTCTGGGCCAAAGGCCTCTCTCTCCTGGAAACAGGGGAGGGCTCCCTGTGCGCCCCTGCCTCTGGCAGGCTCTCCCCCTGCCCAGGAGAGTCTGGCTGGAGGGTGGGTAAGGAAGGCTTTGGATACGATCCAGCAGCTTGAGGTAAGGTGCCACCCTGCAGCCACAGATCTGTCACTCTTCAAGGCTTTCCAGGATATAAAGTCACCTAGCTCCCCAGTCACTTGCTCCCCTGGAGGCAGAACTGAGCAGGTGCATAGGAAAGCTCAGAGGTTATTCATTCCCGGGTGGAAAGATAGAGCCCGCGAAGCTGGGTAAGTCAAGGATAAAGCAGAAACGGAAAGTCAAACAAGAGGTGACCAGGAGAATGTGAGACAGAGCCTTGAGCTTCCCACGGCGGGCACTGCATGGAGTCCCCGCCCTGTTCAAGGAGATGATGAAGGCAGCCTGGCCCCACAGACCATGGGACTCGGGTTTGCCCAGGTGCCTGACACTCAGGGTAACTGGCCTATCGTCATAGCGAGTGATGACAGAGCCGGGACTCAGATTGGGTGTTGGTTTAAGCATTTGAAGGCTCAGCTCTGTGTGGCCCTCGGAGAGATCAGCCTTAGGAAGCGGACGAGGCAGCCTGACTGCCCACCGAGCGCTGTGTGAGGCAGCATCTCAGTGGCGTGTGGGGCTGGCTGCGTAAGATCATCGCCCACCTAGGGGCAGGTGTGGCCAAGGGGCCTGGGACTGGGTTCCTTAGGGAGGACTGTGCCACAAGGAGCCCACGGAATTGCTGACACCCCGAAGGCCGTCCATCCTCATCCGAGGTAGGGGGCCAGCAAGAGGGTTTGTGGAAGTGTGTCCTAGAGAAGTCTTCAATTCATAAAATACACATAGTGGCGGCACTATGAATCTCAGACCAACAAAACAAGTGGCTACAACACCTTTTTTTCCCCCCAGAAAACAGAGTAAAAACACAATCTGCTTCATGGCCCAGTATGCACACACGCACACATTTCACGTAATAATACTTAACCTTGCCATGTGCTGTGCACTGTGATGGTTCCTGATGCCTTCTATTTTATTGCATTTAATTGTAAATGCTGGTGACAACTGGTAAGTTAATTTTGTGACTCATAGGTCATGGCTCAGTGTGAAAAACACTGATCTAGGCTGGCTCTGTTTTACTGGTGAAGAAAGCCTAAGTTTACAGCAGTGTTGCTCCACCTCGACACTATCGAGAGCTGGGGTCAGTCTCTTCTTTGTTGTGGGGCCATCCTGTCATAGTAGGACATTAGCCGTATCTACCCACCAGTGGCATCCACCGCCAGCTGTGACAACCCGAAGTGTCGCAGACACTGCCAACTGGCCTCTGGGGGGAAAACCACCCCAGTGAGAATAGTTGGTTTATAAACTGTTAACTCAGGGAAGAGCCCACACCTGGGTTTTCTGACTCCAAGCCCAAATCTCCTTTTGCAGCACAAAGCCGCCTAACAGGGCATCTGAGTGCTATGTTTTCAGTTAGCCATTAATGCAGGGGGAGCTCTGGATTCTGTTTTATTTGCTTCGTTCCCTCGCTGCAGAACTCAGGGGAATCAGATGATGTGCAGCCATTAGGAAGACAGGCCATTAGAAATTGCCAGTGAGCCCGGGGGGTGGGGAGCCTATGGAGGAGCTACTCCCACACTGCACCTGCCTGCTGGTTAACACTTCCCACAGTTGCTAGAAGATGGGCTGGGTCTCCACCCCAAGAGACTGAAGCAAACCAGGGGCACTCTCCCCGTGGCTCTTGAGCTCAGTGGCCGAGGAGCTAAGTGGGGAACAAGCATGTTGGAGAGGCAGCAACCTGGAGAGGAGGCTGACGATGGGAGCCGGAGCAGCTCCGAGTGTGGCCGGGGCCTTAGAGTGCGGAGCTTCCTAACAAACAGTTCACCCTTCGCTCCCGTGATTCTGATACAGGTGGTCATTACCCAAACACTGAGAAGTGGAAATCTGGTCTAATGCCATTTATGGATGTGGAGACTAAGGCTCAGGCTGGGGAAGTGACTCAGCACGCTGCGGGTGGTTTCTGGCTCTCTCTGGGCTGGCTTGGGCGCCAGATCCTGCAGTGTGGCTTAAACAGAGCAGTCTCTCCAAGCAGGGCTCCCGGCGTCTCTTCCTTTTCCCTGTGCTGGTGGCCTTGGTCTGGGACCCTGGAGTGTGCCTGACCAGGAGGGGTCTGGTCAAGGAAAGGGCCTCCCCTTTGCACCCAGTGGTCCTTCAGGTTGAGACATAAACACTTCACTCAGGATGTGTACAAGGTCCGCAGACACTCAGAGAGGAATGGGAATTTGTGAGTTAGAATTGAAAAAACAGGATGTCATTGGAAAACAATGGAGCAGAGATATGTGTGAGGACACGGTCATGCTCGCGGAACTGGACCTACAGCTTCCCAGCCCGCTGGATCCCTGCCCCTGGCCCCACTGCCACTGAAGAAGCAGGGCCAGCCCACCCTCCCTAGGCCCAGCCCCCTCGGATTATTTCTTTCCTCCCAATGCCCCACCCCTGCACCCACCACCCCCACCAAAACAAGAAAAAGTAGCCAACATTCTCCCTGAGGTTAGCAGCATGATCGGGGTGGGAATTAAACCAATCTATATTAAAGTGTGATTGATCCATAGCCTGGTCTAGGCCAATGACCTGCCAGAAAACTGACACTTGACAAGAGCAGGATGTTAGAAGAATAAGGACCTGGGGGGAGGGGGAGGACAGGGGGTCCCACTGAGATGATTTGAGGTAGAGAGGCCTAGCGCAGCCCTCCAATTCCTCCTTGGCCACGAAAGCCAGAGGGTGACTCGAGAGGCAGGCCTCCACACAAACCCACGTGGATATGTTTGGGGTGGGGGGGTTGATATTACCCTAACCTTGATAGAAGTGCCCCCAAGGACCCAGCAGCCCCTCGTCTCCACGAAGTTCCCATCCAACAAGTGCACATCCTGTGTTAAGGTGGCTGCTTTCAATCGCTAAGGTTTGCAGAACACGTCGCAGGTGGAAATACTGTATCTCCCTTGATCCTCACAGAATCTGCATTTTAAAGATGAGGACATGGAGGCTAAGAGACACTGTGTGACTCCCCTAAGGACAGTCCATGGGGAGGGAGAACAGAGAGCACAGGTTTTCTGACTCCAGCTCTGGTTCTTTCTATGCTTCCGTTTCCTGCTGGGGACCGAGCTACCAGGTGCTATAGGACAAAAAACTGCCCGTCAGCACAAGTGGATGAGCCCGGCGCTGGAGAGGGCTGGAGTGGTTGCGGGAGTTGGGGGGGGCGGGGATGCTTCTTGGAGGAGGCGACAGTGACAGCCCAGAGGCACCAACATAGCTGAGTCCCTCTGACCAGGGGAGTTGCCCTTATGGGGGAGGGGTCCAGAGTTCGGTTTAAGTAGGGGAGGGGGCTTTTCCAACATGCTGCTCAACCCCCTGACCCCAGAATGTGAACCCTGTGCCTGGTACTAAGATTTCATTGCTCACAGACCCATCCGCAGGGCCAGGAGTCCACAGCAGAGCCCAAGCTAAAGCACTGTGAAGTCGAGACAGCAACCCTTCCGAGGCACCCCAGGGTCTCCAGAGGGTCCCCTTCCCTGGAAATACCACTGGAGCCCAAAGCCATATAGTAGAGAGGATGCCATTATTTCCTTCTTTTAAAATCTTTCTCCTCACCGTCCATTTCCACAGACACCCTCAGACCCATCTCAGGTACAGGGTCTGCTCCATCTCCAATATGATTTTGACAGACAGATAGATAGATCGATCTATAGATATAGATACACAGATAGATGATCAATAGATTGATAGATAGAAAAAAAGAGGATAAATGAAAAATGTTTTTTCCTTGTGATGAGAATTTTTAAGACTTATTCTCTTAGCAACCTTAAATATACCATACAGCCACGTTGACTACAGTCACCATGTTATACATTATATCTCTAGTACTATTTATCTTATAACTAGAATTGTGTACCTTTTGAACCCCTTCATCCAATTCTCCCACTCTCCATGTTCCCCCTCTGGTAACCACAAATCTAGTCTCTTTCTCCTATGAGTTTGGTGGTACATTATTTTGTTTCTCAAGTCCACATATAAGTGAGATCGTACAGTGTTTGTCTTTCTCTGTCTGACTTAGCACAATGCCGCCAGGTTCCAACCATGTTCCAGCAAATGCGCCATGACTTATAAGGTAAGGAAATCCACTTAAAATAAGCAATGGGGCCACCTGCGGTGGGAGGATCTCGGCCTTCAACTTTCTAGGGAAGGTGGGGTTGCTTTTCTTCTTCCCAGTGTGGGTCTGTCCATTGTTCTCTCAGCCTCTCCAAGGCTGAGGCCCCCGCCTTTGCTGTGTTGTATAGCACCCTCACTCCCACACCTCCTATATCCAATTAATTCTTAGAGTGGGAAGGTCACCAAACCACAGTTTTCCATCACCATTTCCAGCCTCGCTCCCAGCCCTGGAAAGTGCCCTCTCTCCCCACCACAGACGGAAGTTCCTTCAACCTGATAAACCCAGGATCTAAACCCAGGTCTTCCTTTTATTATCTGTCAGCCCTTGGGAGAATCAGGCAACCTCCGTGAGGTCTCCGTTTGGAAACAGGGGTGGCTCTATCTGTCCCTACATCTCGGAACTGCTCTGGGGATGCAGAGATGACACGGGCACAGTACCAGCACTTCTCCAGGAACAGCAGAAGTGCTCAACACTGATATGATGCTCTGGATTCCACCAAGGACACGCAATGATCCTTCCCTTTTGCTAGGGCCTTTGCCTGTTATAAAGCACCTTCTGCGCCATCATTCCTCTTAATGCTTTGGAGTTCCCAGGGTGTTGCCTGGACCCAGAGCAGTGGACACAATCACTGGAGAAGCGTGAAGACTCTCTCCATCCCACCAGGCTCCCATGGAGAGAGACCCAGGGAGAAGCTAAGGGGAGCCCTGTGTAATGGAAAGGCCTTTCCCCACTGTGCTCTCTGCAGGGATCTTCAAGATCAGACACTGTTGTGAGGAAGACTCCTCTCTCCCCTCAGTCCCCCAGCTCCCGCTCTGCATTCCTCCCTTCAGTGCCCTGGACTCACCTATGAGTGAGAAGGAGTGTTTCTGGCAGTCCCCAGCCAGGAGGTAACTGCAGTCTCCAGAGAAGCTGTACATGGTCTTATCAAAGGTGTTGATGAAGTCATCTCCAAAAAGGCTACATCGGGCCATCGACGACCTGCCAAGAGTCCCTTCTGCACAAAGGGTCCCTGGAGGGAGAGGCCACAGGGAAGCACAGCTGGGACCACCAACCGGAAGCACTCCAGCCTTGTAGAAATGAGGCTTCATCTCACAGAAGCTGGGCTGTGGGGAAGGCCTTTCCATCCCAAAGGAGACTGAAGCGGATGTTTTCAGCCCCCAAATATGACCCAGGACTCGTAGCAACAATGGAGGAACAGTTGTTTTCAGGAAACCCATGTGGTTTCATGCCATTTACATACTCACTTTAAAATGTGATACATGTTCATTATAAAAAATTTGGAAAATACAGAAGAAAATCACCAAAAAATTTAAAATAATCTGTAACCAACATTCAGCAATAGCTAGAGTTAACATTTTAGTGTTTATCTTTCTATTCTGTTTTACAGCGTATAGACAATTATGGGGGGGTTTTTACAAATTGTGATCATCCTGTGCAAACTATAACCAATTTCTCAATATTGTCAAGAATTTATCATGCCACTGTGTATACTTCCAAAATATGAGCCTTAGTGACTGCATTACACTTTGCATCTAAACGTATATAGTACAACCTTTTGTTAGGTTCTTAACATTTTTCAAAATTTTCTGATATATAAATAGATTGTAATGGGCATCTTTGCACATTAATCTACTTGTGTATCTTGAATAGATTAATTCTAAACAGATCAGCCTATGTGCCTGACAGATAGAATCTATGAAGTGTTAATTCCTGCAAGTCATATGCTAACTCCAAGGGGACCCTCCTGCCACCCTCACACTGTGTGTGTGTGTGTGTGTGTGTGTGTGTGTGTGTGTGTGTGTTGGCCAGTGGAACCACATCAGAAAAGCCTCTTAAGTTTTCTGGGTCCACTGGCACAGGACCCACCTAGCTGGAAGTTTGGAAGTTGTAGAGGGTGTGGCCCATGTGCATTGTATCTAACCAGTGTGCAGCAGACTGGATGCTGCTGGCCTGAGCAGTCTACATGGAGACAGGCCAGGGTCAGAAAAAGGGCCCTTCTGCCATTCACAGGCTCAGAATGTCAGTGACAGAAGGAAGACAGTGCAGCACAGTGAAAGAGTGCTGGCCTGGGGTCTTGGCTCTGTGTAAATTTGAAGCAGTCATTTTTCCTCTCGGACCCTCCATCTCTTCATCTGTGCTATGAGAGGTTCAACTAGGTGACCTCCACCACCCCTCCGAAAACTAGTCATCTATCCTCATCTTGGATTCCTTCCTCCCCACCCTCCAGCCCCATTACATAGGCCTGCTCTGTGTGGCGTTTATACTTCTTAATTCCCCAACAGGAGAAGGCATTTGCAGGGACTTGCTCCTTGAGAAAAAGAAGTCGGGGCAGGGGTCTCTGAAGAACTTTCACGAGAGGAATTAACCAGGCAACCAGTGACTCCGGCAGGACCAGCACAAGCCTAGCACAGGCGGGGCACACAGGTGAGCTGCGGACACACCTACTTATGTCTGGAAGAAGGTGGTTCCCAATGGCCCCGGGGCAGGAGTGAAGAGTAGGAGCGCTTTGGTACCTACCTGGCAAGGTGAGGACCAAAGCAAGCAGCACCCTCGCAAGCCTGGCAGGAATCATCTGCAGAGAAGCAGGAGAAATGAGCTGTTGGCCACTGTCCACACAGATGGCTGCTGGAGTATGCTACCGTCTGTTCATGAAGTTGGAAGAACATTATTTTTTAAGCAAGAGAAAATATTGATCCTCACTGGCCCATGTTTGCCTTTGAACATGGAGCGCTGGTCCTCCCCCCAAACAAGCCTTTGGCCAGGATCGGGCCCAAAAGTAGCAATCGCTGTGAGCCAGGCTCCCCGGCACCCTTTCCCAAATAGCCGTCTCAGAGCCACGACAGAGGAGGAGGGCTCTACCTTCCCTGTACGCCTCCAGGCCAGCCTGTCCTCTCATTTCCTGGGACACATGCAGCAGCTAAGAGCTGACATGCACCTAACACCTTCCTGCCTCTCCATCCTTCCACACTTGGCAGCAAACAGGGGCGTTGGAACTGTCTTATGCTTTTGTTCCTAGCCCAGACACCCCGGCTTGGAGAACTCTTAGGAACCACGTCTCCTAGTCAGTCACCGAATGGTACCATGGGCGCCTCACTCGCCTCCATCCGCGGTACCCAGAAAGTGTTCAGGTAGCGTTTGTTGAGTTGATCCGATAGATGCCACAAAGCAGTCCAGTAGCTCTGGGCCTGGCCAAAGGTACCCACAATGTGGCCCACCAGAAAGGGACAATTGACCCTGGCTGTCAGAGCACACCCCACGTTCCTTAGGGTCCCTGTCACAGGCATCTCCTCTGGAAAGGTTGCTAAATTAAGTGCAGAGTCTATCACTTGTGATTCACTGGGGGTGATTCCTTTCCTACCCAATGTCCCATTAGGCCAAACAAAGAGAAATAAACCCAGTCTGTTATATGTCTGTGGAAGGAACACTTTGATATCAATTATGGCCAAGCGTTGGTCCCCAGGCAGATGCCCTCTCCTGCAGCCTCCCCACACTCAGGTACGTCGGGCTGCTCCCAGTGAGGACCAGTGTCATACAAACAGTAAAGCACAGGCAGGAACAGAAACAGCCACAGAAACCCTCCAGAGGCAAGTGGAAGAGGGGCATTAGGATGCTCCCTGGCTTAGAATTGCCCTCTAAACAAAGCCTGTCTACTCTAGGGAGTAAGAGCCCCAGCTCCCCAGGGGGAGGGACCGGTCCTGATCTTTATCCCAGAACTGAGCCCGCCCTCCTCCCAGAAGGCCATACCTTCCCCTGCAGATGGGGCTGCAGGGGTCTGCAAGGGGCCTGGAAAGCCCAGCCACACAGCGGTGCCGCCGGCCCTAGGCCATGCTCCTCAGCAGCTGCTGTGCTGACGGATGCTACAGCTCTGCCCTGGCTGGCTGCTCAGTGACTCAGGGGCTGCAGACTTCCCGCAGCCGGGCAGATAAAGCCCAAGTCGTGACGTCCGCCAGCCCCCCTTTCCCCACCACAATAGCTATGAACTGCCACACAGGGAACTGGCCTCCTCTTAATGACCAAGAGGAAACAATGAACGGAAATGGTATTAGAAACACCTCCAAGCCGATAAGGTTTTGAACAGTTTGGTGGGAGACCTCTTGGCAGCTGCCATAGTGAGCTGCCTTACCCTCCCCATGGCCCCCAACACCTGGTCTCTGGTCCTCCCCATACAGATGGAATGACCAGGCAGGCTGGTCAGGCGAGGCAGGAATCCGCACCAGATCAACAAGCTTTGGGATCCAGTTTCCAAGGCCCAATTTGAGGGAAATTTAGAAAATACCTCAACCTGAGCCAATTCAGGCACCATCTCTGGAGGAAGGAGAGAACTAATGCTTGCCGTCCATGTTAGATATGAACGATCCAGTCCTGATCCCTGAAAAAAGCAGTCCATTTGAGTGCTGGCCGGGGTTAATGGACGAGGTAAAGTTGATGGGCCCAGTCATAAGTCCAGGCCTTTGTGAAATGATGACCAGAATGGTCTCACTCTAATGGCCCTCCCGAAGGTTCTTACAGCCCTCAGGCTCTGGTCTTATACACACACACAGACACACCACATACACCCACCAGACACACCATACACGCTGCACACATAGGCACATACCACACCACATACACCACACCACACACACAGAGACACACAAAACACACAGACACACCACATACACATACACCAAACCCACCACACACACCATGCACACAGATACTACACTACACACACCACACACAGACACACACACACACTAATCCTTCTTCTCAACCTCCAGTTCCCAAGAGCCTAATTCTCAACATCATCTGCTAAATTCATTCCTTCAAAAAGAGGTAGCTGATAAAATAGGGGAGGAAGGTGACTCTCATGTGGGGATTCCAGGTACAGGGACAGGCAGCCTGAGACATACTTAGGTAAGGAAGCCCAATTCATTGCTTCTCATGTGGTACCACCTGCCCTAAGGCTTTGGGAAACTATTCTGTCCCCACACACATCCCTCACAGTCCACCGCTCCCTTTATCAACCCAGGAGAGGAAGATGAACGTTCCCAAGAAAGAAATGGTGGAAGACGGAGAACTGGCATAATATGGCAGAAAAGGTACTTAAGGATTTCCATTTCCAGCTTTTTTAAAAACTGGGTAACCTGGAAATTCATCTACTACAAAATATCTTGAAATGCTATGTTAAATAGGACAAATGTTCTTTAAATGCACCGTTAAACGAGGAGGAAATTATGAATATCTCCAAGGATCAAGGAGGAAAAGGGGCCCAACTGAGCAGGAAGCAGGGCAGGCCTATGTGGTCAGCCATTCTTGGTTCCCCCCCGGCTTGAGGCCGAACCTTGCAGGAACAGGAAATGAGGCTTTGAGCCCGACTCAGGAAGAACACTGGAACAAGGCTCCTATAGAAAGCTGGCAACCTTGAAGGGACCTACCTTCTAAACAGTGGGCCAGGAGAAAACTTCAGCCACCAACATAGAAGATAAGGAACTTGCCTGTCTCCATCTGTTCTGGAAGTGGGAAAATTAAGTCTTTCTCTAGAATTTGTAGCCACGGGCCTGTACACTCATGTAGATTTCAGGTTCACATTGACATTACCTCATGGCCCAGATACTCCCAAGCTGAGAAGGTAAAGCAGAAGCCAGTCTGAGGCCAGTACCTGGGGTGACTGGAAGAGACAAGCATAACGCTATCTTAAAGGAGAAAGCTTCTTCCCAGGTCACATACGGTCCCCACAGATAAAGCTCTCTAGAGGATGAATTCAAAATTGCAAATTTTAAAGTACTTGAGAAAACAATTCACCATGTCCAAGAATAAGCAGCCATCACCAAAAGCAGGATTAGCTCCCCAAGGAACGTCAGATAATAAATTGATCAGATAGTGATGAAACAATAAGCATGTTTAAAATTATCATAGACTAAAGAGCGGGATTTGAAAACACAGAAGAATAAGACACCATGAGAAAAGAACAGGAAGACTTGAAAAAGAATTTTTAGAAATGCAAATATACAGTAAATTAATTGAAAAATTCAAATACAAACACTAGACATTTCTAGAGAAAAGTTGGCTGGAAGGTAGAACTAAAGAAATTATTCAAAGAGATAAGGAGATGAAAAAGATGAGGGACATGTTAAGAGACATGATAAAATGAGGAAATCCAAAGAGAAGTACTGAGGAAAAGTCCTTCAATGTAGACATATGTGTGTGTGTGTATACTCTCGTATATATATAATACTAGATGCAGTGTCTTAGCTTGAATGCCCTCAGAAGCAGGCCCTGAGAATTTTAAGTCTGCAGATGACTTATTTGGGAGAACAGGAAACACTGGCAGGGAAGTGGGGACATGATAGAGAGAAGAGAAAGCCCCAATGAAGCATGTTTATTAAGCTAGTCACCACATGGGCAACGAGCTTAATTCCATGAAGAAAGTTTGGCGAAAGGGCAAGACACATGCCTCAGAAAGACCCCGCTCTTGGGTTAAGAGAGCAGGGGTATTTCTACACCTGCACCAGTCATTAACTGTCAAGGGTTGCTCCTGGGGGCATTAACTCCTCAACACACCTGACCCGTGGGCACAAAGTTACAGACACTGTCATCTACAAGAAACACGTGAACAGCTAAGGGCAGAGGGGTGTGGGAGGGTGACTGTAGCATTTGCTCTACCTAGTAAAATGAAATCATTTCTTTCAGAAAAACAACAGTGTGTTTAACATTAACAGTCCTTTCTGAAAGAACTATTAAAGGAGTTACTTCAGGACGAAGGAAATTTAACCCACATAATACCAAAAGAAAATACCAAACAAAAAGGTAAACAAAGAATACTGGGGCAAACGTGAGCAGGCAACGATTGCATAAAAATAATGATAATGATGATAAATTGGAGAGTTAAAAAAATAAGACAGAACCAAAATACCAGAGAGCAATAACACCTAACTGGAGGTGGGATGAGAGTGAAAGTGTATTAAGGTCCTTGTGTTGCTCAGAAGGAAGAAAGAGGCGGTAACTCTAGACTTTGTTAAGACTAGAACACAGCGAAATTTAAGGGGCTACTAAAAGAATAGAATTGAATGTACCTGTCCCAAACCAATGGGAAAAAATAGGAAATAAGGAAACCTGGATTGACCTAGGAGAAAACATGGAAAAAGTAGGACAAATAGTGTAAATAATATAATAAAAATCTAACCATGGGTAAACAGCAATAAAAAGTAAAAGGTTATCCAATTAGTTGTCTTTTAAAAGACACACAATTCAGCAATGTTCAAGAGATAGGCTTAAAACATAAAGACAGAGAATGTAAGGAGAATAAAAGGAAAAGGCAAATGATAAGCAAGAGAAAGCTGATTGATTATACTACTATCAGACAAAACAGCCCTTAGGAGAAAAGTCATTATTAGAGACAAAGAGAATAAAAGATGATAAAAAGACGGGGGCACCAGGGAGATATAATTAAAGATTTACATTTACTACACACAATATAAGTTCAAAATGTATAAAGAAAAAATTATTAAATTATAAGGTAAAGCAGTAAAAGCTTTGAGTAAAAGTCAACATTCGCTTATGGGAAACAAGCAAACAAAAACATCTTAGTAACCTGCGAAAAGGTGGTAATGTCCCTGACCTGAGAAACAGCTAGGGTAAAATGGAAACCGCTTTCCGCGCTAAAACCAGAACAAGACAAAGATGGGCAATACCATCATTGCTTGTCAGCATTGGGTCAGATGTCCAGGCCAGTACAGAGAAAAAGCAAAGAAAAGAAAATATAAGGCACACAGCTTCTGAAGGAAAGAGCAGTAATTATTTGAAGACATGACTGCCTACATAGGAAAATTCTAGAGAATTCTACATAAAAGAATTTACATAAGAGAATTCTATGCAAGAGAATCTTATGAGTTAGCAGTTTGTTAAAACAGGTTAATTTTTAAAATATATTATGTTTCTATATAATTATAAAATGCAATCTTTAAAGTGTCCTTATTAGTAAACCAACAAATACAATAAAATCCGCATAACACTATATGCAGAAAATCATAAATGTTGTTGCAAGACATTAAAGAAAACCCAATGGGAAGGTACACTGTGTTCATATTAAGTTATAACATTGTAAATTTACCAATTATCCCCAAATTAGTCTATAAATCAAATGCAATAATAAAATGTAACAGGGTTTTTCACAAAATTAGGTAATCTTATTGAAAACTTATAAGGAAACAAAAGATTAAGAATAGCTCAGACAATTTCAAATTTCAGATTGTCAATAAGAAACAAAAATGGCTATTCTCAAAAAGACAAAAATTAACAAGTGTTGGTGAGGGGGTGGAGAAAAGGGAGCCCTCACGCACTGTAGATGATGGAACATAAATCGGTGCACTGCTGTGGAAAATAAAACGGAGGTTCCTCCAAAAATTAAAAATATAACTACCATATGAACCAGCAACCCCCCTTCTGGGTATTTAACTAAAGTAAACAAAAATACTAACTCAGAAAGACATATGCACCCTGCTCTGACTGGCATAGCTCAGTGGGCCGGGCATCGTCCCGCAAACTGAGAGGTCACCGGTTGCATTCCTGGTTGGGGCACATGCCTGGCTTGTGAGCCAGGACCCAGGTCGGAGGCATGTGAGAGGCAACCGATAGAAGTTTTTCTCACATGTCTATTTCTCTCCCTCTCTCTCTCCCTCCCTTCCCCTCGCTCTAAAAATAAATAAATAAAATCTTTCAAAAAAAAGGATAAATGCACCCCACATTCACTGCAGCATTATTTACAATAGCCAAGAGATGGATACAACCTATGTGTCCATCAGTGAATGAGTGAATAAAGAAAATGTGGTGCTTATATACAATGGAATATTATTCAACTGTAAAAAAAAAGAAATGAAATCTTGTCATTCGCAACAACGTGAATGGACCTTGAGGGCATCACACTAAGTGAAATAGGCAGGAAGACAAAGATAAATACTATGTGATCTCACTTACATCTGGACTCTAACAATAAAAACAGAATGAAAACTGAACTCATAGATACATGAACAGGTTGGTGGTTGCTAGAGGTGGGGGTTGGGGATAAAAGAGGTTAAAATGTACAAACTAAATAAATAAGTCATGGATGTAAACTACAGCGTGGTGACTATAGTTCATACTGTGCTGTATATTTAAAAGTTGCTGAGAGTGAATATCTAAAATTCTCATAACAAGAAAAAAGAATTTTGTAACTGTGTGGTGATAAATGTTAACTAGACTTATTGCGGTGAGCATTTCACAATATATACGGATATCAAATCATAATGTTGTATACCTGAAACAAATATATTATATATCAATTATATCTAATTTTTTAAAAGAATTATAAGTAGACAAACAGCCCAGAGGTCATAGATAAGTGACATGGAAAGGCAATTCACAGAAAAGGAAAAAACCCAGTTGGCCAGTAAACATATGAAAAACCATTCAGCTCCACTGATCACCAGGGAAATCCAAAATAAAACTTCAATTATTTATCTTCCCATCAGATTGGCAAGGATGTGGACCTACCGGAACTATTTGCTGTTGTAAGGACAAATGGTATATCGCTTTGGAGAAAAACATGGAAATAGCTATTAAACTTAAATATGCTCTTCCCCACGTGTACAAAGCAACAAGCACAGAATGTTCACTGTAGCAGCAAAGGTAATTCACAAAAATATGTAAACAACCTAAATATACTTCAACTACATGAATAAATAAATTAGGGTACATTCATCCTATGAAATCCCAAATAACAACTAAAGAATCATCTAGGCTATACACACCAACATGGATAAACCCCAAAAATAATGGTAAGCAAAAAAATAAAAGCAAGTGTCTGAGGATTTCTGCAGCATGATAGCATGATGTCAACTTAAAGACCATGTAAAATAAAACTGAATTATTGCTTATAAATACATTCAATTGCAGGGAAAGTAAACGCGCACGCAGCCATAACCACTAAGTGGTGGGCAGAGCTCCGTCTAGGTAGGAAGAAACCGTAGGGATAATGCCTCTCTGGGCATGTTTTACTTATTTAATAATTTCAAAAATATGAGGCAAAGATGGAAACATGTTAACATGGGACCAAAGTGGCTGGAACATGGATATCTTTACATTATCCTCTCTAGTTTTCTATATGGTTGGAGTTTTCATTTAAAAGGTACAGCCCTGAACCCAGTGATCTGGCACGCTGCCTTAAAACAAATTCGTAGATGTAAAAAAAAGGAAAAAAGTGGCTGGGTCAGAGCCCCAAAATTGTTGAGACTTTTATACATCCTGCCAAGAATTGTACCAGTTTCCCTTCCACAGCATTTTTTTATTGTTGTGGACTGAATGTTTGTGCCTGCCCCCAAAATTCATATGTTGAAGCTCTAACACCCAACATGATGGTATTAGGAGTTGGGCCTTTCAGAGGTAATTAAGATGAAATGAGGTCATGTGGTGGGGCTCCCATGATGGAATTAGTTCCCTTATAAGAAGAGGAAGGGACAACTGAGTTTTCTCTTGGCCACACGAGGACACATCAAGAAGCCACTCATCTGCAAGCCAGAAAGTAGGCCCTCCCCAAGAGCTGCATCTGCAAGCACCTTGATATTGGCCTTCCAGCCTCCAGAACTGTGAGAAATAAATGTCTTTTGTTTAAGCCATCCAATCTATGGGACTTTGTTATAGCAACCCAAGCTGACAAAGACAGTTATATTTTTATTTGATCATTTAATTCACAAACACTGGTATAAGCTTATTGTTTTAATATGCATCCTCTTAATTATTGGGGAAGATTTTCTAATATTGCCTATTTTCATTTCTTCTTTTGAGAACTTGCTTGTGTCTGTAGCTCATTTTCAACAGAGATGTTTATCTTTTCCTACTGATTTATAAAAGTTCTTTTTGGATGAAGATAGTATTCTTTTTTCTCACATTAATAAGTAGATGTTTTTCTCAGTCTGCACTTTAATATTTATTGATGCTGGGTTGGTTTTTTATGTATAGGAGTTAGGAGAATTGTGTAATATTCTTCTGGGGCAGGGGGATGTGGGCTAGGAGACACAGGTACAAAATTAAAGCACAAAACACAAAAGGAAGGAAAAGATTCACAGTGAAAAGTCAACCTCCCTTCCGCCCAGGTGAATAACCACTGTCCCAGTTTGCGCTGAACTGAAGGACTTTTAGGGACATTGGATTTTCATTACTAAAACTGGGACAGTTCTCAGCAACTGGGACAGTTGGCCAGCCTACCAGCCCCTTAGTTTCCTTCTCAGAGGCAATCCTGTTACCAGTTTCTTCGGTAGCCTTCCAAAGATATTACAAAAGTTACAACCATTTATCTTCAAATCTGAACGTGAATCATAGTCTATAAACCTGCATTTGCAAATTTTGTCATATTGCTTTATTTTCTTTAAATCAAATTAAACCTAACCTTCTTCACAGGCAGGATGACACAGAATCTAAGGGGGTTATAGAGTACTCAGAAAACAAAATAAAAAAATCTCACATCTTCAGTCCACCTCTCTTGCTGCTTCCTCTTTCCCAAGCCCACATTACAGTTTAGCAACTTCCAGGCCCTGTCGGCATGACGTCTGGGTCCAGCAGCCTCTGGCTCCCCAGGCCTCTGCTGCAGCTCCATCATGAGCACCAGGCAGGCGTAGCCCAAGTGCAGGGACACCACCAGAGGAAGGCAGCAGGGTGAGCCAGGGAGCCCTGCCTCTTCCATTACCAGTGCCTCATCTTCTTGGGACTCGTGCCCAGTAGTCCACGCACTTAACTGTCTCTTGGGCCCCTGTCATGCACGTGCCCACCCTGACATTGCCATGTACCCCAGAATGTCTGCCCACCGCCCACCGGCCTCACTCCCCAGACACCTCCTGTGCTCAGCTCCCTTGGCCCCACTGTCCGAAATGCTTTCTCTCCTCTCACTCCTCCTCTCTGCAATTCAGCTTTTCATGACTTTCCCTTGTCCTGCAGAGAAAGAATTGGTCATCTGCTTCCTATACATTTTTTTTTGCTCAGTCCTCCTGTGTCAGTTTCCTGGGACTGCTATAACAAATTACCACAAATCAGGTGGCTTAAAATAACAGAAGTGCATTCTCTCCCAGTTCTAAGAAACCTGAGATCAGGGTGTCAGCAGGGCCACGCTTCCTCCTGATCCCCTAAGAGGAAGAGTTTTCTTGCCTCCTCCAGCTTCTGGTGGCTAGAGACATTACTTGGCTTGTGGCTGCATCACTCCGATCTCTGCCTCCATCTTTACATGGTCTTATCCTCTTCACCCTGTGTGTCTCTCTCCTGTGTGTCTCTTATAAGGACTCTTGTCCTTGAATTTAGGGCCCACCTAAGTAATCTAGGATGATCTCACCTTGAGATCCCTGACTTAATGACATTTGCAAAGGTCCACTTTCCAAACAAGGTCCCATTCACAGGCTCTCGGGGTGAGAATGTGGACCTCTCTTTTAGGGGCACCATGTAACCCATTACACCCCCTAACAACCATTCATCTGAGTCTGGTTGCCAAGACGCAAATAGGCTTAGTCACTTGCCTAAGATTGCACCGTTACAAAAAGGTAGCCAGTGCCCGAACCCACGTCCATCTGATGCAAAGTGAGGGTTTTTTCCCACCAAACCTGTAACTCTTCCAGGAGCCTTTTCACATTTCCTCCCTCACTCATCCCCCACCTTTCCGACTAGAGAACACTCCCCCGCCTTTAAGCTAGGCTTGGATGTCTCTAGTGGCACTCATCTTGTATTTTCCCATTTAAGTCTTATCTCCTAGTCTTTGCTCTCTTAGAACAAGGGCCATGCTTTACTCATCTCTGTAACTTCCAAAATGCCTGGCATGGAGTATGACACAAATTTGTACTCCATAAATTCTTGTTGAACTCCCTGTGGTGTTTCATGAGCGTGTAACATCAAAACTTCACTCCAAGAAACTGCCAAGGAAGAATTGCTCAACACCTGAGGCAGCTGTCATCTGCTCTCAGCACAGAGGCTAAAAATGAAAATAAACCGAAAAGTACACATCACTGTGGTCAGGGGGAAATTGCTCAGAGCAAATCATAGGATTGCTCTGTTAGGGGGCAGTGACGTCAGACCAAGGTTATGCACCCCTTTTGGCATATCTGGCATGACACTCCAGCACTGCCTGTTTCTAACTAACTCAAATTTCTATTGGATTACAGTAAAACACCATAACTGGAATAGTGAGACTATTTTCTCTAAATACAGGAGAGCGCAGAACAATACAGTTGAGATCTGATTTGCTAAGGGAGCTGCAGAAACCAGCAAGGTAGTAGAGGCGTGGCTGCCACTGTGGGAGGAGTCCAGGCCTGAGAGCACCTGCTACAGCGTGACTGACTCCCCATCCCCTGACCCCGAACTCCGCCGAGCACACCCAGAGTCATGCTGTCACCACAAAGACCATCTTCTCAAGGAAACCCCAAGTCAGAGACCAAGCCACTGAGTTTTCCATTTGACAGTTTAAACCCAGTGATTTTAACAGATATTTTATATATAAACTGAAATTGTTCAATTAGTAAATTTGAAATTTGCCTGAGGAGCCTTTTCTGAGTGACTATTTCCACTGAGGTTGTTGGTCTTCCTGGGGCTAAATAAAGTTATTTTATAGAAAAGCCCACTATTTGAAGTGAAAGCGTACACATTACCCAGTGGCCCTGAGGTATGTGAGTGTCTGAGCCACATGTACGTAGACAGCCTGGGCCCAACTGCTTTGGCCCAATGCTACAATAGTCCAGAGCATGTCTCCTCTACTGTGACCTATGGTGACCTCTCCCTCTTATGACCCCATAGTATTCATTTGGCAATGACTCAAAAGGTGTCTTTTAGCAATTTTTGTAATTTTTATAAACATGTGGTGTGCTGATACCTTATCTCCCTAATCAGTCCGCCAGTTCCATGAAACCAGGAATGAGATTTTGAAAGTAGCCTGCCTTCCACAACTACACCCCACCTCCAGTCAGACACAGGGCCAGGACGCTTAAGAAAATGACCTTCCAAATCCCTGAGCCTCCAGTCACCCTGCCTCATGCCCTGGCTCCCTACCTCAGGCTGAGGCGCATGGGATATATAAGCATTCCCACGGAAGAGAGTAGCTGCAGCCTTACACCATGGACGAGGAGTCCCACACCTACAGGTTGCTCTGTAGCGATTTCTTAAAGAAACATAAAGAGGATGTGCTGGGAGCCTACAAACAGTGTAGAAGGTCCATGGGACAGCAGTCACCTTCATCCAGGATGATGGCTGGGGAAGCCTTTAGCAAGGGGGGGAATTTGAACTGGCTTGGCTAGGATGGGTAGAATAATTTTTTAATAAGTATTACTACTTTTTTATTATCATAAAACTAACATGTGGTCATTGTAGGGGGGGAAAGTATGGACGAATAAAAATAAAATAAAAATCACCCCCTTAATGTTACTACCCAGAAACAAGCACCATCAACAGTTTAGTATGTTACTTTCTTTTTTTAAGAAATGTTTATATAATTTTAAATAAAATCATCCTATACAGAGCCTTCTGTAATGTGTTATTTTGCCTCTGAATATATCATAAAATCTTTCAATTCATTAATAGCTTTATATATTTTTGCTTTTGTTCACTGTCTAATATTTTACTTTATGATAGCCACAATTTATATATTCAGTTCCGTATTGTTGAATGTTTAGTTTGGTTGGTTCTAATTTTTCTTTTTATTAACAATGGTACAATGACGATCTTTGAAGCTTTATCTGTGTGTGACCCTCAGGATTATTTCCGTAGCATGAAATTCCTACATGTGGAATTTCCGGGTGCATAGTCATCCACAGTTTAAAGCTCAGTAAGATTTTGATAAATGAAATGAGAACAAAGGGCATTCCAGGTGTAAAGAAAAAAGTGCGACTGTTGGAGGTACTTGGAACATCGCTGTCCAGAGACAGGGGGATGGATGAGTTGACCTCTGCCTGCCTACAGGTCAGTTCTCCAGGGTGTGAATGCTAGTGCAAATGCAAACCACCTCTTGGGAGGAAAGACTCTTAGCAGTGCTCATCTTTGCCTTTTCCCTCTATTTCTGTAGCATCTCTTCTCCTATGTGAACTCCACAGGAAAGGGAATTTTCTTGGCAGTGCTCTCCAACTACACACACCAGATTTCCCAAGCCGGGCTACCAGCTCCCATCATATACTGCCAGCACGTTGGCAGAAGAGAAGCCATCCCCCTCCACTTCCTCTCTTCTAGGGACACAGACACATGTGGGCAAAATAGTATCTTCACTTCCTCCTTCATGATTATCGTCATGGTGATGACATGCTTGCTGTACAAGGTCAAAAGAATGGCACAACTTGGGCTAATCTTCTCACATTCTCAATAACTATGACACACATTATTATTGCCATAGAGTTAGAGAGGAGAGTTCAAATGGCTCTAGCTGTCATGTGGAATTTTTGGTCCTAGAAGCACAGTAGGATTCCTGAACCCAGAATCACACTATTCCAGCACCTGGGGTTCTAAGTTTATAGGCAGAAAGTTATAACAGTTCTAAATTTCTATGCATTTTATAAAATAGCTTCAACATATACACATTGATAAATCAACATCAAAGCCTTTCTCAGTCATCCATAGATTAAGTAAATAAAATTGGCAAAATAAAGATTTTTTTAAAACAGTTGCTAACCCCAATAATTGCACTCCTGAGCATTTATGCCAGAGAAATGGAAACTTCAATTCACACTAAGTCCTGTACACAAATGTTCATAGCAGCATTATTTGCAATAGTCAAAAACCAGAAACAACCCAAATGTCCTTCATTGGGTTAATAGTTAAACAAACTATGATCCATCCAGACATGAAATACTGCTCAGCAATAAAAAAGAACAAACTACTGCCCTGACCAATGTGGCTCAGTTGGTAGGGCATTGTCCTACAAAGCAAAAGTTCTCTGGTGCATTCGCAGTCAGGGCAACATGCCTGGGTTGAGGGTTCAGTCCATGATCAGGGGCGTGTATGAGAGGCAACCAATCAATGTGCCTCTCTCACGTCGATGTTTCTTTCCCTCTCTTTCTCCCTCCCTTCTCCTCTCTCTAAAAATAATTTTAAAAAATATTTTTAAAGAAAAAAATGAAAAGAACAAGCTGCTGATACCACAACATGGGTGAATCATGGGTGGACCTCCAGGGAATTATGCTCAGTGAAAAAAAGCCAACCCCAAAAGGTTACATACTGTATAATTCCATTTATATTACACTCTTGAAATGACAAAAGTATAGAAGTAAACAGACTGGAGGGGAACGGAGAACACGAGGGAAGTTCTTGTGGTTACAAAAGGGCAGTGGGAGGGGTCTTTGTTGTGGTGACCACATCTTCACATGGTGGTGGATACACAAACCTACACGTGATAAAATTGGTCAGAATTAAACACATACATACACAAACGCACACTATGTGTACAAGTTACAACTGGTAAAATCTGGATAAGACAGGTAACCTGCATAAATATCAGTTTCCTGGTGGTAATATTCTAAAACTGTAAAGGATACAACAGACCTCTCTGTATTGTTTCTTACAATTGCATGCAAATCTATAATTTTCCAAAATTAAAAATTTAATTAAAAATTGTTTTTAAAAAATGATGAGTAAGTTCAATCTAATATATTTATTTAGTACTCTGCACCCAATAATTAGGGAATCTACAGTATTCTCAGGTACACGTAAGGTAACCAACCCAGCCGCACTTGTCCAGGACTTTCCTGATTTTAGCACTGAAAGTCTTTCATCCCAGGAAACCCCTCCGACCCAAACAAATTGGGCTGGTTAGTCACCCTAACATTTGCAAAATTGATTATGCACTGTTCTCGGCACATTTCGAAGAATAATACACACCAGAATAATATTCTCTGACCACAATACAACTAAATTGAGATTTTAACTTAATCAATTCAAACACTTTTTTTAATCTTCATATATTTGGAAAATTTAAAACACACTTCCAAAGAACTCACAGGTCAAAAAATAAATCAGAAGAGAAATTTTAAAATACTTAAAACTGAACAATATGAAGATCCTCCATAACAAACAATATTCAGCGTGAGGGAAGATGCAGTGCAACGTGTGCCCTCGCGCTCTCGGTCCTTAGAGCTGGCAGCACCTTTCTGTGAGGTAACGGTGGCAGCATGGGACGCACCAGACTCCTTTAGAGGGTTCACACCTGTGATCCAGTAAATTCCACTTCTAGGAACCAACTTAAGGAAATTATCTACAATGAGGACAAAGATCTACATCCAAGATAGTCACTGCAGCATTGTTTCTAATTGTCTAAATGAAAGCGCAACATCCTAAACGTCCCATTTCAGGAGATTAGTCAAATAGCTTTTGGCATACGCATGGGATGAATTATCACGTAGCCAGGAAAAACAATGTTGAAGAACAGTTACAAATGGCATGGGAAACTACTTAATGGTATAATCTTAAATAAAAGGAGATACATATGAATATGCATATATAGTACAGTCTCAACTATGGGAAATATATAGAAGAGAAAATACTGGACGGAATATATTAACATATTTGCACTGTTATCTGTAGTTGGCAGAAAGTGGTCATTTTCTTATTTAAACTTCTTTGTGTTGTATTTTCTGCCGAGGTCCAGCCTCAGCGTGCAGGGGCTCCTGGCAGGATGAATGGTGTCGGCCTAAAGACGAGAGGTGAGACACTGTCTGAATGCAACTCAGAGAGGCATAGCAGACAGCTCCGCTCTGCTGCCTTCTGTACTTCATTTTTATACTTTTATGCATAATAAGCTTTTTACTATTGATTTCATATATTTTCCCAGGAAGGCTTAGATCATTTAACATCATGTTCCAATTAACACAATAGTACATTGCTCACATGGTTATGACTATTCTGATTACATGTCAGCAGATACAATATCAACCATAAATTTAAAGTTAATCTTAAACTAATATTAGTTTCCATTATTGTCTACTAACCTTTCAAAGTTCTGCTTTAGCTAAGCGGCCTATCTATCACCTACTATTTTGACATTCTATGAGGTTACCTAGCTTTTTTTTCTCCTCGGTTCGCTTAAGGCCAACCGAGGGGTAAGCAGTGCCTTGCGGTTGCTGGCATTAAGCCTTTGTTTCCTCAATATAGATCATCTATTTTAATCAAGCAATGGGGGCTTTTTGTACTGCCAACATAAGTTCCATTGTGTAGCTATAGCCTTACGTTGTTCTATGCTAAGACAGGGAGGATGTGATCTGATTATCCTTTCCCAGAAACTTAGGCTATCATAGTTTACCCATTTTCCATCTTTATTGACTATTCTTTTCCCATTCATATAAACTCCTGTAAAAGGTAGAGGAGGGTCAGGGGGAGTCATTTTATATTCTAATTCTTGTAACAGGCGTAGGGCTTTCTCAGAACTTAGTCCTGTAAACTTTCTAAGACACATAGCGCAAGTTTCATTTGCCCCTCTTTTTCCTCTAAATGCCACCCTTCCCAATTCTCCAGACCCAGACCCTGATACTGACTCATTGAATCCTGTAATCAGCAAAATCACCAACACTCCTACAGACACCACCATTCCCAAAGCAATCCCTTCCCCGAAGAGACTTCTCAGCTGCACAGCTGGTGGGCGAGCGCTTTGCGCATGCCCTCTGCCACCCATGACTTTGTCAAATGGTCCCGGCATGCTGGCTCCCAGCAATTTTCCAATTTTTTTCCACCATGTGCTTGAATAGTATTTAATGTCTTTAAAATGATGTTTACTTTTTTAATATTACCAAAAGGGGGAGAGGGAAGAGTTACTTAAACACAGAGAGTTCTTGAGAAGTCAGCTTACAAAACAGGTTGCAGAGGAGAACCAAATGTAGCAATACTTCATATATTTGTAATAGCCCCACTGCAAACTACCCAAAGTCCACCAACAGTAGAATGGATACATCCATTGTGGTCTGTTCACACGAAGGATTATTATAGAGTAATGAGAATGATCTACACCCACACACAACAGTATAGATGAATCTCACAAATATAATGTTGAGTGAAAGAAACAAGACCTAAGATTCCATTTGCATAGAATACAAACATTGGCAGAACTAATCTATGCAGTTAGAAGTCAGGAGGGTGGTTTCCCTTGTGGAAGGGGTTGAGAGACTAGATAGAAGCAGGATGGGAGCTTCCAGGGTGCTGACAATGTCCCTTTCCTCAACCCAGGTGCTGGTGACGAGGGGGTGTTTAGTTTGTGAAAAAGTATTAAACTGTGTACTTATGATCTCTGTTACTTTCTCTGTGAAAATTATACATCAATATCAATTTTTCAAAATAAAAAAATAATGGTGCTTAGAAGCATACTTGGAATTTATCTTCCCTTAATTGGATAAAAGTTCTTAAAAAGCTACTTGGTTTCCTAGAATCTTTATTAATAATTCAAATCCCCCAAGCAGTGTCACAGACAGGGCAGCATCTACTGACACATCTTGTGACCCCTGTTGTAAAACCCACTTCCTGCTCTAGCTGGCTGTTTGCCTCTCCTGGTAGATGTGGAGGCATCCCCTGCCCACCACTAATAATTAGTTGCTGACATTTGATGTATACAACAAGCATGGACAACAAAATGATATCACACAGTGGGGCACAGCTTGGCTTAAAGGGTGGGGAAGGAAAGGTGTGAACACGGGTCTTATTCACAGGGGAGACGTTCCTTACCGGATTTCCTCAGTCTGAGGATCCTAACCCAGGCAGAAGCCTCAGAGTCAAGGTACTTCCTCCTCCCGCTTGAGAAACTGACTAAATTTTCTGGCTCTTCACTGTCCCACAACGTAGTCTCAGATGTGTGCATATGACTGTGTGTGTGTGTGTGTGTGTGCGTGTGTGTGTGTGTGTGTTTCATTTCTGTATGTTTTTTAAATTTTGAGTCAATATTAAAAACTTGGGGTATTTTACATTACAATGTGGATTTCTGGCCCCACTTGGACAACTGGCAGGTCTCACATCACCGGGTCACCTTTTCATGAGGGAACAATCAGCTGGAGATGAGGGTCCTTTGTCTTTGGATGGGCATGTTCTCTCCAATTTGCCAGTCCCTTCCACATGTTATTACATCTCCAACAATGAGGTCCAACGCCTATTGCCACTTATCATTCGATATGCCTTGTCATTTTGATAGGATACAGAAACAATTCTTGGTAGCCACTTCTCTATCTGAAATGGAAAAAATAAGACACACCAAGAGAGCTGAGTTTCAAAATAAACAAGAGACCATATTTCCTCGTAGAAGCGGAGAAATAGTCCTTTGCACTTGGTTAGCTTCTCTCAGTGGTTCTAGCTCAGGGGTCTCTCAGGTGCTGGCAGGGACCCCAGTCTTCTGAAGGCTTGGCTGGAGCTGCAGGGCCTGCTTCTAGGAAGCCTCACTCACAAGGATCCTGTTGGTTGTCAGGGGCTCTTGGTGTCTTGCGTGTAAACTTCTCCATACAGATGCTTGACTGTCCTCATGACATGATGACTGGCTTCCTCCGGTGCAAATTACCCAAGAGAAAGCAAAATGAAAGACACAATGTCTTTTATAACCTAACCTCAGGAGTTAAACTCTGTTATTTCCACAATATCCTATTGGTTTCACGAGTTAGTCCTATTCAGTGTTGGAGTGGACTACACAAGGATGTGGATCTGGGAGACACGATCCACTGGGGTCTATTCTGGAAGCTCGACACCGCATAATTCTATGATGCTTACAAGAGACGAACCTAAAGTACAAGGACATAGAAATGTTTGAAGTAAAGTTGGGGTGACTTTATTACTATCAGACAAAACAGACTTTTGAAACAAAGCATTATTATGAATAGAAAATGAGATTAAATAATGTTTTTTAAACGTTTAATTTACTAAGAAGATATGATTATTAGAAACCTAATAAAATGAACTTAAATTAGGTCCAAAATATATACAACAGAAAATTAATAGAACTCAAGGAGAAACTGACAAATTCATCATTGTACTGAGAGATGTCGACACACCTCTATTATTAATGCATCAAGGAGACAAAAAATGGAAAAGTCAGAAAATTTGAACAATTAATAAGTTTGATTTATTGGACATATATAGAAGCATCAGCAGACTGTCACAGAAAATCATTTCTAATTCAGACTATGAATCCAATATAACCTTGATGCCAAAACCAGACATGTGCAGTATAAGAAAAGAAAATCACGGCTAGACTTGCTCATGATGATAGAGTAAAAGGTATAAGTAAAAACTTCTAAACAAAATATTAATAACTGAATCCAACAGTACATTAAAAAAATAATACATTATGACCAAGTTTTGTTTATCCCAGAAATTTAGGAATGCTTTAACATTAGAAAATCAATCATTATGATGTCCCATGCACTAACAGGTTAAAGGATAAAAATAAGAGCATCTCCATAGTGGCTGCAGCAATTTACATTCCCACCAACCATGCACAAGGGTGCCCTTTCTCCACATTCTCACCAACATTTGTCATTTCTTGTCCTTTTTATCATAGCCATTCTGACAGGTGTGAGGTGGTATCTCATTGTGGTTTTGTTTGCATTTCCCTGATCGTTAGTGACAATGAGCATCTTTTCATATACCTATTAGCCATCTGTATGTCTTCTTCGCAAAAATGTCTATTCAGACATTTTGTAATGTACAATAAATTGGTGCAATTACTGTGGAAAACAGTACGGGTGTTCCTCAAAAAAAATAAGAAAGAAAACCACCAAGTGATCCAACAATTTCACTTCTGGGTATTTATCTGAAAAAAAAACAAAAAAACTCAAAAAGATAGAAGCACCCCCATGTTCATTGCAGCACTATTTACAATAGCAAAAATGTAGAAACAACCTAAGTGTGCATCAATGGATGAATGGGTAAAGATAATGTGATACATATAATATGTACATATAATATATAAAATACTGTGTATATATAATGGAATATTATTCAGCCATGAAAAGAGTAAAATCTTCCCACTGCAACAGCATAGATGCACCTTGAAGATATTATGCTAAGTGAAATAAGTCAGACAGAGGAAGACAAATACTGTATGTATGATCTCACTTATATGTAGAATAAAAAAAAAACAAATGAACAGAGAAAAAACAAGGTCATAGGTACAGAAAGCAGACTGGTGGTTGACAGAGGTAGGGAGTAGGGGATGGAATAAATGGGTGAAAAGGGTCAAAAGGTACAAACTCCAAGTTATAAAATAAATAGTTCATGAAAATGTAATGTATAGCATGGTTACTATAATTAACAATGCTGTATTGTATATTTAAAATTTGCTAAGGCAGTAAATCTTAAAAGTTCCCATAACAAGAAAAAATTTCTGTAACTGCATATGGTGATAGATGTTAACTAGATTTACTGTGGTTATCAGTTTGCAATATAGACAAATGTTGTACACCTGAAACTAATACAATGTTGTACGTCAATTATACCTCAATTTAAATAAATAAATAAAGGAGCCTCTCAAATAGATGCAGAAAAAGAATTTGACAAATTTACTCACTCATCACAAAAACTTTTAGCAAGTTGGGAATAGGAAAAACTCTTTATCTAAGATTAACTAACAAAAACCTATGAGATACATTATTCTAAAAAGGGAATGTAAGATCATTCCCTTTAAAATAAAAAATAAGATAGGATGCCCACTCTTACCACTTCTGCTTAAACTACATTGGAAATCCTGGCAAATGCAACAAGACAAGAAAAAAATTAATTAGTCATAAAGATAAAAAATAAAACTATCATTAATATGATATAATTGTCCCAAAAGTATCTATAAAATGCAAGAGAAATTTTGGTAAGGTAACAAATATAAGATCAATATTTAAAAATCTGCATTTATATATACCAGCAATAGAAAATATAATTGTAAAAAAAAGAAACTCATTTAATATAACTCGTAAGTACATAACAACAGATGAACAAAAAATGCTCAATACATGTAAGGGAAAATAATAAAATATTATTAGAAAACATTAATTAATACCTAAATAATTTGAGAGTTATATCATGAATATTTATGTAAATTCAATATCATAACCATGTAAATTAGCACAATTACTTTGAACACCATTTGGAATTATCTTGTGAACTTAAACATTCACATGCCCTACAATCCACAGGCACCAGGATATATGTGTGCAAAAATGATCATAGCATATTATTTGTAATAGAAAAAATTCTACATACAATATGACACCATTTTCATAAGGCTTAAAAACAAGCAAAAATAAATAATAAGTAAAGTTTGTGGTTATATATATGAAGCTACTCTTTGAAAAACAGGAAAATAAACACAAAGTTCAGGATAGTGAGTACCTCGTGGGGGGAGGCAGGCATGTGGAACAGGGAAGGGACACACGGGCAGGTGCAACCATATTCTAATTCTTGGATGAGACAATGTGTTCACAGATGTCCATTTTGTTAGTATGTACATAACATTTTACATTTATTATTTTATACATAAAATTTTAAAAGAAAAAAATGTCCTTCCCAGGGAACAGACACCCCTTTCCTAAAAAATAGATAAGGCCTTTGTTACAGAAGGTGAAAGACTTAAGTTTGTGAAGTGAAAAGTTCCAGCCAAATTTGACTTGGGCTACTAGATAGGGCTGGAAGACAGGATTGGCAAGATGTGAAGGTGAATCAAGCCAGAGGGTGGAGGGACATTCTGTACCCTGGGAAACAAAGTAGGTAGTAGCTCGCTCAGCGCCACACAGCTCACTGAGAGTCAGGGCTCATGGACCAACTGGCAATGCGTCAGGAGCCAAGGGCGGGCAGGAGGGGTGACGTGTAGCACCAAGGCCAGCCTCGCAGGTGAGGTTTGGGGCTGCAGCCAGCTCTGGAATGCATCCCCAGAAAAATCACAATTGGATCCCTGCCAGAGCAGAGGGACAAGGACAAGTTAAAGCCTTTCAGGTCTAGCTGAGCCTCAGGCAGAAACCAAGTCATAGAATGGTTAGCATCTTTGGGGATCAGCGTTCCTGGAAATGAAGGACACAGGGACTAGGCCTGGAGATAGAAAAGAGAGTGGGAGTGAGGGGGATCTCGCTTTAAGGCAGTTGTAAAGAAAAGGGTACCCACTGTACCTAGTAAAACACTCCCTGGCCTCTGGAGCTCTCCTCCCATCCCGTCCCCACCTCCACCAGCCATGAGCCTAAGGCTGACAGTACCTTGTCATCTGTCTAGTGGTGTAGTTCGAGGGCACTGGACAAGCAAACACCTCCCCACTTCTGGTTCATGCCTCTAATGCTACCGGTTTCTTAGTTAAGGTTATGCTTCCCTAACTTCTATGCTCTTATAGCACCAAAGTTGTTTATAACTATCCTTTCTGTATGCAGTGATAGAATTAGAAATACATATTTGTTCTTGTCCCTAGTTCCTGGCAAGAAGCTCCTAAAACTATTTCAATTGCCTGAGTGATGGGGTGATAGGAACATCTTTCATTACAATATTTGTTTTTGGTCCTTGGTTCCTGACACGAGAGCTTCTAAGACCCTTGAAATCCCCAGAGTGAAAAGTATCTTTTTGTATGCTAATGAGATGGCTGGTATTTGGGGACCCCTACATAGCTGCATGATGGGGACTGACTATAGAAAGACCAAGGCATGATTAGAGGTTTGGAACTTCTAGCCTCATCCCTATCCCCACCTCCAGGGATGGGAGAAGGGCTAGAGATTGAGTTGATTACCAATAACCAATGATTTAATCAATCATGGCTATGTAATAGAACCTCCGTAAAAACCTTAAACAATGGAGTTCAGAGAACTTCCAGGTTGGTGAACACATCAAGTTGCAGAAGGCACAGAAACTCTACCATATCTTGCCCTGTGTGTCTATTCCATTGGCTCTTTCTGAATTGTATCTTTTATAATAAAGTGGTAAAAATAAAGTGTTCTCCTGAGTTCTGTGAGCCACTCCAACAAATTATCAAACCAGAGAAGGGAGATTGTTGGAACCTCCAATCTCCGATCCCTCGGTCAGGAGTACAGGAGGCCTAGGGCTCGCAGGCGGTAGCTGCAGTGGGGGCAGTCTTGCGGGGCTGAGCTCTTTAACTTGTGGGATCTGGTGCTAACTCCAAGCAAATAGTGTCAGAACTGAATTAAATTGTAGAACACTCAGCTGGTCTCAGAGAATTGGTTAATGGGGTGGGGGTTGGGGGTGCGGGCAGAGGCGGATTAAGGTCAGTTGAGGCCCCAGGCACAGAAGAAAATATTGAAACATACTATCAGGTTTTACTGCCGATTGTAAACTTGTACGTAACTAAAATTGCACATATGAAACCAAACTTGGTGTCATTAGAAAAAAGAGTAAAGTCGTGGTTTTGCAGGGCCCTTCAGAAGTTGGGACCCAGGGCGCGTGCCCAGTGCACCCACCGTTAAATCCACCTCTGGGGGAGCTGGGGGGCAAGGGAGGAAACACCTATTTGGTGTCAGAAGTGTTCTGTGGATAGAAACAGAACGTAGCATATCTTCTCTCTCATTTTACGATCACTCTATGCATCCACAGAGTGCATTCCCTTTGCTAGGCTGCCAGTATTTTAAGGCTGGGGCTGTATCTAATACTTTTTTAGTATTTTCTATGATAAACTAAAAATTTTTAACTTCCACGACTAAAGCCTTTTTTTAAGTAAGATTTTATTGAGCCAAAAATGCTAGCCAGGAAACCGGTCTCGGGGCCTGGAGTCCAAATCACCAGCAGCGTGGCTAGGTAGAAAAGACAACGTGTCCGTCGTCCCGGAGTTCTGCAAGTTCTTTCATACATCAAAAAGGCGGTAGGGGGACGAGAAAGGTAGTCTGAAAGGGCTTACGTGAGCTTTAGGCCAAGGGGTGGGAGAAGGTGAGGTAGAGCCAGCTCTGGGATGGCAGAGTCCACATAAAGAACTGTCCACTCATGTGGAGTGGCTGTGGGCAACAGTCCAGAAAGCCCACAGCTCCTGGAGTTAGATGGTGCCTGGCTAAAATAATCTGTTGAAACAGCCACCTGGAAATTAATATCCAAAATTCCAACAGACAAAACAGGAATGTGAGAAGTCTTTTGTTAGCGGCCCACAGACAAACAGTCCTATCTCTTTCTCTCACTCTCCAGTGACTACAATTTAATTTAGGACCTCTCATATTTTTTTTCTTATCACCTTTCAGCTTCCTTAGAAACTTATGCATAAGTTCCCTAAAAACTTAAATATCTCAATAAATTAATAAAATTTGAACTTTTAAATTTGGGGAAGAAGGAAGACACTTTGAACTATTGTCAGCCTCTAGCCCTTTAAGTATAAATTTTCAGGACTTATACAAAAGATAGATTTTGATAAATGAATTGAAAGTTAAGGGGAAAAAAATTTTAATCATGAGGTTTCTTGATGTGAAAGGGGGAAATAACATGTCCATTCAGAGAGATGATTTTTTCATCATGCTGTATCCATGCCCTAAAATGTTGTGGAGACATTAAAAATAACTAGATCTCTATAGATGACATGGAAAGCTATCAGACATATTATTAAGTGGAAAAATACACTTGGAAAATATTTACAATGTGATTCTGTTTTTATTAAAAAACAACGCAAAACAAAAAGCTATGAGCATTTATTTAGAGCAGTGAAACTATACTGCATCATACTATAATGGTAGATACAGGTCATTATAAATTTGTCCAAACCCTTAGAATATACAGCACCAAGAATGAGTCCTAATGTAAATTAAGCGTCCTGGGTGATAACAACGGGTCGATGTAGGTTTATCAGTGGTAACAACTGTACCACTCTGCTGGGGGTGTTAATATTGGGGCAGGCTACACATGTGTGAGGGCAGGGGGTAGGTGGGAACCCTCTGTGCCTTCTGTTCTCTTTTGCGGTGAACCTAAAACTGCTCTAAAAAATAACATCTATTTTTTTAAATTGCTTCAAGATAAAGCCAGAAAAGCATAACATCATAAAATGTATATGCTTCTGTGTTGTGAAAAAGGTCTAAAAGATATAAGCAAAATGATAAACAGTGGTTACATCAAGGGTCACATTTCCCAAACTCTAACGTCTATACAAGTTACCTGAGGATATTGTTAAAAGTGTTAGGATTCATATTCAGGGACTTCCAGTCAGGTTGGTGTCATAGGCAAACGTGGTTCGCCTCTTCATACAATCACATCAAAATTACAACTAAAATGTAGAACAACAATCCCTCAGAACCGTCAGAAATCAAGCTGAATGGAAGTCTGACAACTACAGAATTAAAGAAACTACATCCATCCAGACTGGTAGGATGGGCACAGATGCAGAATAAGCCAGTCCCTCACCCACATGTGGTGGATAAAAATTCAGGAAGGCTATCTTGGGAGAGAGGAATCCCAGCCCCACACAGGGCCCCCAGTCCAGGGCTCCAGGGCCAGGAAGTTAAGTCCCCACAACTTCTGGTTGCAAAAACCAGCGGGGATTGAGGCAGTGGAAGAAACTTGTGGAGCCCCAAGCAATTCCTCTTAAAAAGCCCACACACAGACTCACCTACTCAGACTCACTCCCTCTGAGCTCCAGCACCAGGGTAGCAGCTTGAAAGGCACCAGTGGCATAAAGGGAGGAACTGGAATGTCTGGCATCAAGGCAAGTAGAGGTCATTGTCCCTTTTCTAGATGTTCCCCCGACAGAGCCAGTGAGCTCGTGCCATATCTGAGACTCCACCCAGGCTAATGCTCTTTGACCTGCCTTGGAGATCCTCAGAGACTCCATCCCACCCAGTTTACAGGGCCATCCAAGTTGCTTTTCCATATGAATGGCTGCTTTGGCTCATGCTTCACAATTCCCTAAATCCTATCAAACAAACCACAGTTGGCCTCAGTGAGCCCCAGGCCCAGCACTAGCAGCAGCCAGCCTAGATTCACAGCTTGGCTTTGCCTGGGAATCTCCAAGCCCAGCACAAGTAGCAGCCATCTCAGATTGCTTTATAGTTCAGGCAGGGTGCCCCAGGCAAAACACAGGTGGGGGCTGACCTTGACCTGCACCACCCAGGAAACCCCAGGGCCAGTGCACCTGGTGGGCAGCTACAGACCATGTTGGAGGTCTGTAACCACCACCCTGCCCCTGTACAGCTGATGCTCCACGGAGGGCGGAGGTTGGTGATCAGCGGTCACCACTAGTCCTTGCAACAGACTAGCCTGGATAAATCCCTCTCATTGACCTGCCAACCGCAACCAAGGCTCAACTACCACAGGAGGGTGTACTCATACCACATGAAGGGTGCACCTTGAGCATCCAGCTTAGGTGAAAGGGGAGGCTGTGTCACTGGATCCTATAAGGCACCTACTACATTAGGCCACACTACCAAGACATGGAGTCAAAGCAGATCTTCCTAATACAGAGCAACAAACACAGGGAGGCTGCCAAAATGAGGAAACAAAGAAACATGGCCCAAATGAAAGAATAGATCAAAACTCCAGAAAAAGAGGTAAAAGAAGTGGAGATAAGCAATCTATCGGATGCAGAAGTCAGAACGCTATTTATAAGGCTGCTCAAGGAACTTAGTGAGGACCATAAAGGCATAAAAAAGATCCAGTCAGTAATGAAGGATACGCTAATTGAAATAAAGAAAAATTTACAGGGAAATAACAGTAGAGTCAGTGAAGCCAAGAATGAAATCAATGATGTGGAGCGTAAGGAAGTAAAAAACAACTAGTCAGAACAACAAGAAGAAAAACTAATGCAAAAAAATGAGAATAGTATAAGCAGCCTCTGGGAAAACTTCAAGAGGTCCAACATTTACATCAAAGGCATGCCAGAAGAGAGGAGAAAGAGTAAGAAATTGAAACGTATTTGAAAAAATAGTGAAAGAAAACTTCCCTAATTTGGCAAAGGAAATAGATGTGCAAGTCCAGGAAGCACAGAGAGTCCCAATTATGATGGACGCAAAGAGGCCTACTCCAAGGCACATCATTATTAAAAGGCCAAAGGTTAAAGAGAAAGAGAGACTCTTAAAAGCAGCAAGAGAAAAGAAATTAATTACCTACAGGGGACTTCCCATAAGACTGTCAGCTGATTTCTCAAAAGAAACTTTGCAAGCTAGAAGGGATTGCAAGAAATATTCAAGGCCATGAAAAGGAGGGACCTACAGCCAAGATCATTCTATCCAGCAAAGATATCATTTAGAATTGAAGGGTAAATAAAGAGCTTCCCAGACAAGAAAAAACTAAAGGAGTTAACCATCACCAAACCACTATTATAAGAAATGTTAAAGGGACTTATTTAAGAAAAAGGAGATCAAAACTATAAGCAACAAAATGGCAAAAAATATAAATCTGTCAACAATTAATCTAAAAAACAAACTAAGCAAACAAGAAGAACAGAGACAGAATCATGGATACAGGAGGCGTTTGATGGATGCCAGATAAGAGGGAGTATGGGAAATGGGTGAAGAGGTGAGGGGATTGAGAAGTACATATAGGTAGCTACAGAACAGCCATGGGATGTGAAGTACAGTGCATGAAATGGAGTAGCCGACAAACTTATACACATGACCCATGGACCTGAACAATGGTGGGGGAACTGACTGAGGGAGTGGGGTTGCTGGGTAGAAGGGGGCAAAGGAGCAAAAGTCAGAACAACTGTAATAGCATAATCAATAAAATATAATTTTTTTAAAAGATTAATATTCGGATTCAGTAGTTCTGGAGTGGGGTCAGGAATTTTGCATCTCTGACAAGCACCCAGGCATGATAAACTGGAACCAGCTCATACTGGCTTGCAAGAGCTGATTGTTACATTTCCAGTTTCGTGGATCAGTTATTCAATACAGTCATTATTTAAAATTAAGTTATATCCACTTATAATTAAATAAATTATGTTTAAAACAGAAAACAGCCCTGACCAGTGTGGTCCAGTTGGTTGGGTGCTGTTCCCCAAGCAAGAAGTCACCAGTTCAATTCCTGGTCCGGGCACATGCCCAGGTTGCAGGTTCTGTCCTGGTCAGGGAACACATGAGAGGTAACAGATCAATGTTTCTCTCTCACATTTATCTTTCTCTCCCTCTCTTTCTCCCTCCCTTTCCCTCTCTCTAAAAATAAGTAAATAAAACCTTTAAAAATGAAAAATTAAACAAAACGGGTAATAAATACTCAGAACTCATCATTTCCTAATTATTTTGCATTTTACTATTATCTATACTCTTGAGGTTCTACATACAGACTGCTTGCTGTATGTGTGTGGTGGAAATACTACATAATGATGCGCTACTGCGTAAACTCTTCCCAATTTTGCACTCAGGGACATCTTATTGGTAGCAGAAAATGTTGCCATGTGTAGCCATGGTAGGAGTATTTACACTATGAACATCAACTACAGATCAGGGATTTTTTTCTAGCGAGCTAGTTGTTAAATATTACCAGCACACCCTTGTTCCCAAGCATGCAGCAATGGCCCAGGGCATGGGATTGATGAAGGAAACGTTTTAAGAGTGAGAGGAGGAAAAAGTACAGAACACGGAGGCTGTGAACGATGAATGCAAAACTTTGCCACACTAAGTTTTTCTGCATTCCTAGCTTGTTAGTGGCATGCAGTGCTTAATAAATGTGTGCCGGCTTCATGAACAAATGAACACTGAAGAAGAACCAAGAGGAGTTTCCACTGCAAAACACAGGATGACCCACTTCACTTGCCATGGGAGATGGGAATGAATGAGTTTGGTGTGCACTTCTGGGGGCCCCTGGCAGGGGAAACCCAGGACTGGTCCTCTGGCTCCCTTCCACCTTTCCTGTATGATTCTGGTTCCCGTACCTGGGAGTCAGTATTTACTTAACTCCTCCTCTGGAGTTCAGCAAGAACTATTCAGCAAGAAAATCCCAAGACTGCCAAAACTACTAGCCAAGTAAACAAAGAGCCAGGCCTGAACGTGGACAACAGGCGCACCCGAGACTCCAGCAGCAAGGCTCAGGCAAGACAGGGTTGCAGTAGACAAGGGTAAGAGTAGAAGGGGGATTCTGGGTATAGTCTGGAAGTAGATCTGACAAGACACGCTGATGAATTCTTCAGCGGGTGTGAGAGATAAAGAAGGGTAAAGGATGGCCTGAGGCTGGGACTTAGCCTAAATCTGTATTACATCAGGCCACGAAGGCAAGACCCACGTCTTCCTCCTCCTCTCTGTATTCCCAGGTATAGAGAATGGGTAGAGTGCCTGGCCAACGATAAAGGAGAGAGGAAGTCAGGGGGTGAATAAGTGGAAGAGAGAGTACTCATACCATTAATATCCCCAGCGTCCTGCTTCCCCAGCAAGTCTCCCCAGACTGACCCAGAGAGGGCTGGCAGCTTGCCAGGTCCTTCCCAAGAAAATTCTCGTAGCCATCTGCCCTCCCATCTTCCCAGCCCCAACTCCCATTCGTAAACAAAAGCAATGCATTAGCAACTAGCCTTTTGAGAACTGGTTTACCACTTTTCCTTCATCACTGGGTTCCCCGTCACATGGTTAGGCTATAGATTTGATGGCTATAACAGGTAACCCAAATAATCATGATGTAAATGAGATGGAGGGCATTTCTTCCTCA
>PVJD01006508.1:0-97384 GCA_004026545.1 Mormoops blainvillei
AGCTAGCTTGTGCTGATATATCCCTCAATATTATCACCATGTTGATCTCAAATATGGCGTTCCTGGTTCTTCCATTGTTGGTGATTTTTTTCTCCTACATGTTCATCCTCTACACCATCTTGATAATGAACTCAGCCACTGGGAGACGCAAGGCCTTTTCCACCTGCTCAGCACATCTGACTGTGGTGATCATATTTTACGGGACCATCTTCTTTATGTATGCCAAACCCAAGTCCCAAAACCTCCTTGGAAAAGACAATGTGCAAGCTATAGAGGGGCTTATTTCCCTGTTTTATGGGGTAGTGACCCCCATGCTAAATCCTATAATCTATAGCTTGAGAAATAAGGATGCAAAAGCTGCTGTGAAATATCTGCTGATTTGTCATGCTGTTAGCTAATAAGACCAAATGAAAATGTGGGTCCCTAGTTATTGAGAACAGAAATGGCATCATTGGTCAATCACTGAGGAACTTCTTATGGAAAGCAAAAGTAAAGTTATACAGAAAAGTTTTTATTTTTTGTCTTCACTTGCTCAGTTTAGCTTCCATTACCGAGAAGAGTCGTCTGCTATAAAGTCAGATTCAAATAGGTTCCGATTCATATCTCACAGAGACTGTGAATTCCTTTATAACCCTACCCTGCTGATACCCAAAGTGAGTGTCTTGGTGTGGTGTGTGGCAACACAGTGAAAAACATCACAATAAGCTTTGGAACTAGAGAGGCAGGAGAATATATTCTGCTGTAGTACAACTACTTACATTAATAGTGGAAAGATTAGTCATCTTTTATACATTTTTGCTTCTTTATTTGCCAAAAGGGAGTCATAAAACACTACTCCCAGCATTATTACAAAGATTAAGCTGCACAAAGCACCTGGCATAGAACTAAGTTCATCTAGTAGTTGCCTTTATAAAAGATGTTGAACTTGACTTTTCCTGTTGACTCAGAATTTAGGAACTAAAGTGAGGGTTCCAAATTGACGGTAAGAGGCAGTAACTAACACCTTTTATATTTTTCAAGCTACCAATTATTAAGGTCAGCTACTCCTCCTTGACCTTCTCTTCTCATGTAAAGAAAACATCAAGAAAAGGGAAGATGGAATCAAAGGGGACTTTTAAATCATGCAGAGTACTCAGTACATGGTGAGAGGAGTTTCAGTACTCTCCCTGTGAAGGAATGGGAAGACCTTTGCTATCCGAGCCAGGGAACAGGGTCTACAAAAGAGCCTGTTGCGGTTGTGGGCTCCTGCAAAGGAGAACCGGTGTCTAGTTTGATGAATGGAGGCTTGCTGAGCTTTTCTTCTTTGCCCTGGAGATGAAGCCAGTTTAGAGAAGAGCTGGAAGATAGGTATTTTGGAACTGAAAACAGCCAGAAATTTTTTAGCTTGTCTGCAATGGTTTTCAGGCTCTGAAAGCGAGCTGAAATTAGCAACTTGGAAGAGAAAACCATTTCATTTTATATTCCAGGAAGTTGAAACTCCTCAGGAAACCTGTTACCTTTTTGTCTTTATGTAGATTCTTCTGCCATGGCGGAGCACAGCATATCATTGGTTCCCATCACCAACCATTGTGACATCTAGTTTCAGTCTTATTTTTGTACCTAAACTTTCTCTTTTGTATTGGTTTCTAGAGTCATAATATAACTATGGACCTCCTAGCTAAGAGCTGTACTCTTTGCCAATCCATAGTCTTGGGGTAAATCCAGATTTTGACCTGAGTGACCTGATCACTAAAGTCTCATTGCCCATTTATTGTCTCCCCTGGGTTGGTGTGTTGTCGCTGCATTAAACCTCTAGCTGCTGACCCGTCTCCTGTGGTTTGGATCACAATGGGTGCTGCTTTTGGTTCTGTAGAGATGGGTATGTACAAAACTCTGTGGGGGATGCTTTTTAACTTCTGCCCATCCCCACTTGCATGAGCCCCACATTTCAATCTGATCCATGTTCAATTTTTTTTCAAGTTTGACTTATACTAGCAAGGTTTTAGGTACATGTGCCTGATCCTGTTTCGAAGCTGGAATGGCCATGTTAATAACAGGCAAATTAATTTCAAGAAATAGTGTATTACCAGAAATAAATCATTTTAAAAGGTTGAATCTTTATGAACATTCAATAAAAGCTAAATGTTTATGAAGCTGATAGCATAGCTTCAAATTCATGAAGCAAAAATTAACACAACTAAAGGAAAAGTAGACAAATTTATAATTAGATCTAGATATTTTTTAACACTCACCTTTAGTAATTGGGAGAAGAACTAAACACAAATTCAGTATATATTTAGAAAATTGAAAAACACTATCAAGAAAATTGATCCATTGACACTTTTAAAACATTATTCTCCAATTGCAGAATACAGTTTTTTTTCATGTGAGTCTAGAACGTTTACCAAGGTGGAGATATGCTCATTCTTAGAACAAGTCTCAGGAAATTTCAAAACACTGAAAACATACAGAGATTTTTATCTGACCACAAGAGAATGAAATTTTAAACCAATATCAAAAAAATAACTAGAAAATTTGAAAATATTTGCAAATTAAACAATACACTTCTAAATAAAAACATGTCAAAAAAGAAATCACAAGGAAAACTGAACGGAATGATTATGAAAATACAATATGCCAAGTTTGTGGGATCCAGTTAAAGCAGTGTTTAGACACAAGAGTTTTTAAATGATTTTGTAAGAAACAAGAAAAAATTTAAGTTGCATAACATCACAACTCGAGAAGCTAGAAAATGAACATTAACTGAAAGTATTTAGAAGGAAATCATAAAGATCTGAAATAAATGAGTAAGAAAACTACACCAAAAAAGAAAAGAGAGAGAAATGAACAAAGCCAGAAGTTGACTATTTGAAAAGATTAACAAAATTGTTAAACCTCTAACTCACTTATTAAGCGAAAAAAAGTGAAAGAACAAATTCAACATTTTAGGACAGGAAGAGGGGCTGTACTGTAACCTGGACAGCTTTGCTAGTGAATTTTGACAATTTAAAGAATAAACAATATTAATCTTGTAGAAACACTTGCATGCTCTTGGAAAACAGAAGATAAAAGTCTGTATCCAGGGGAATACCTATGAACCTTTCTTATGAGGTCGACCCTGGTACCAGCAAAAGTTGACAAGACTAGGATATTATTATATAAGAAAATTATAAGCCAACATTATTCATGGATATATACTCAATAATTCTTAAAAATTAGCAAATCATATCCATCATTATATAAAAAAGGCATTATATCATGGACAAGCGAGCGCAAGCCAGCGATAAAAGGACAGCCCCGCCAGGGTATCAGTAAGACGGTGGGGTAGGAGTTTCCAGGGCTCACTCCCTCACAACAATGTCAGTTTGAACAACTATCCTTAAATGAAAATCCCATCAGAAGACCTAGGATTCCAGGTGAGGGATTACAGATTGGTAAATACTTCTGAATTTCCACTGAAACCGAGCACAGAGATAAGAAAGGATGTCTTGAAGAGGGCAAGAACAACGGGTTCACCTTACCCATGTCGTCCTTTCCCCAAGTCCTGGCAGTGCAGAGCGTAGAGAGCACTACCTCGTGGGGAAGAACAGTGGAGCGAGCACCTGACCTCATGTGGACCCCAGCACCAGGCTCGCCCCAGGGATCCTTGGCACCAGGCTGGCACCTGTAGCCCTGGTCTCCAGGCTCAGGCCGTTTCTCCATCCCGCCAAGAACAAGGTTCTCAGCTGTCACAGTGCCAGGCCCACTCCGGAGGCCCCAGGCTCCCTGCCAGCCCCCACTGACCCATGCTCCATGCCTGCCTCGGTGAACCCAGCTTCCAGGCCCGCCCCAAGGGTTGGGCTGTCTCCCAGAGTCCCAGCACGTAGGCCAGCCCCTGCTAATCATTTCAATACATACAGAGAAAGTTTTGACAAAATTCCACACCCTTTTATGATAAAAATTCTCAAAAATTCATAAGGAATGTATCTCAACATAATATAGGCTGTATCTATAAGCCCACAGCTAACTTCATACTCAAAGATGAAAAGCTGAAAGCTTTTCCTCTAAGATCAAAAACAGGACAATTGTCCCCACTCTTTCCACTTATGTTCAATATAGAACTGGATAGTTGTAGCCAGAGCAATGAAATAAGAAGAAATAAGAGGCATCCAAATTGGAAAGGAAGAAGTAAAATTGCCTCTATTTGTAGATAACATTTTCTTATATATAGAAAACCCTGAAGCTCCACCAAAAACAAAACAAAATAAAAAAAACCCAAAAAACCTCTCAGAACTAATAAATTGAGTAAAGTTACACGATACAAAAACAAACATAAAAAATCAGTTACATTTCTATACACTAACAATGAACTACCAGAAAGAGATATTAATAAAACAATTCAATTTACAATAGCATTAACAATACTAAAATACTTAGGTCTATATTAATCAGGTTGAAAGATATATGCATTAAAAATTACAAGACAATGATGAAAGAAATTGGAAAATACACAAACAGTTATGGAAAGATATTCTGTGCTCACAGAATGAAAGAACTGATATTGTTAAAATGTCCATATCACCCAAAGCAAACTGCAGATTCATCACAATTCCTATTAAAATTCCAATAGCATTTTTCACAGAAATAGTTTTGTTTGGAAGTACAAAGCATCCCAAACAGCCTAAATAATCTTGAGAAAGAACAAAGCTGGAAGCATCGCACTTTCTGAATTTAAAATATACTATAAAACTGCAGTAATTTAAAGAGCATTGTACTGGCATAGACACCGACCTTATAGACCACTGTAACAGAATAGAGAGACCAGAAATTATTCCATGCATTTATGGTCAATTGATCTTTGACAAAGTTGCCAAGATCATACAATGGGGAAAGGATAGTCTCTTTAAGAAATGGTGTTTGTAGAACTGGACATCCACATGCAGAAAAATGAAATCGAACCTTTACCTCACACTATAAATCTAAAATCACTTCTAAGTGGATTAAACACCTAAAAGTAAGACTTGTCTTTGGGTGGTGAACACACAATACAATATACAGATGATGTATTGTAGAATTGTACACTCGAAACTTATATAATTTTATTAACCAAAGTCACCCTAATAAATTCAATTATAAGTATTTGAGACTGTACAACTATTAGTAGAAAACATGGGGAAGCTTCAGAGGGAAGCTTTCTGACATTGGTCTTGACAATGATTTTTGGCTATGGACAGGTGGGGTTGCTCCAAACTAAAAAGTTTCTGCATAGAAGAGAAGGATTTAGCAGAGAAAAGACTCAACCAAGAGAAAACATGGGTAAGCCATACATATGATAAAGGATTAATATCCAAAATATATAAGGAACCCAAATAACATAATAGTAAAAAAACAAATACCCCATTTAAAAAACAGGCTAAGGACCTGAACAGACATTTTTTTTTCCAAAGAAGACATACAAATAACCAACAGCTATATGAAAAAATACTTGGCATTACTAATCACCAGGGAAATATATATCAAAATTACATTGAAATAACCAATCTAATGTTCTCACACCTGTAAGAATGGTTATTATCAAAAAGACAAAAGATATAATCGGTATGGATGTGGAGAAGGAGGAATCTTTGTATACTGTTGGTAAGAATGTAAATTATTACAGCCATTACGGAAAATAGTATGGAGGTTTATTAAAAAACTAAAACATACTACCGTGTGATCCAGCAATCCCACTTCCGGGCATATACTCAAAAGAAATAAAATCAGCATCTCAAAGAGATGTCTCTACTCCCATGTTTATTGTAACATTATTTACAATAGCTGATATACAAAATTGGCCCGTATCTATCGATGGGTGAATGTATAAAGACAATGTGGTATATTCATACAAAGCAATATTATTCAGCCTTAGAAGAGAAGGAAATTTTGTTATATGCTATAATAAAGAGCCAGGCACAGAAAGACAAATAATACATGATCTTACTTTTATGTTGAATATAAAAAAGTTGAACTCAGAATGATAGAGTAGATGGTGCCAGGCTCAAGGTTAGAGGAAATGTGGAGATGTTGGTCAAACGGTATGAAGTTTCAGTGATGCAGGATGAGTAAGTCCTTGAGATCTAATATACAGCATGGTGAGTATAGTTAATAATACTGTATTTTACACTTGAAATTTGGTAAGAGAGTAGATCTTAAGTATTCATTTCACATACATACACAAAAAATAGCCATATGAAGTGATAGATATGTTATTTAGTTTGAGTGTTATAATGATTTCGCAATGCGTATGCATTTCAAAATATCATGTTCTATACGTAAATATACACCTTTTATTTACCAATTGTACATATATAAAACTGGAAAAAATAAAAATAGCACCTAGCCACAAAAAAGGAAGCATGCTTTCAAAGCATGATAAAGGACATCTGTGTGACTCTGCAGCCAACACCACACCTAATGAAAGACGGGGGAAGTTTTTAATTTTAAAAATGATAAAACTGATGGAATTTTGAAATAGGTGGTGATATTTTTAGACCCTAGCTCAGAAATGTTTGCCTTTCCCAGTGAAGAAAAGCTATTCTGTGCGCCCCACAAGAAGTTGGGATCTGGGGCAGTTTTGCCCCATGTGGTGCTGGTTGGTATCATTCGCTCAGTTTCTTCCAGCTGGTGGCCGGGCAGGCCTAGGGAATTAGAAACAGCTTCACTCACGTTCTGTTCTCTGCCATACCGGCCCTTCAGGGTTCGGCCACCTCACCGCTCTCTCTCCACAAAGCTTAGGCTTCCTCAATAACCAAAAGGTCTCAGAAACTGAATGTTTGTGTTTAGGTCTGTGATCTACTTCAGATAAATTGTTGTGTATTGCATGAGATGTGGTTATATAGCTGTGCCGGCATTATTTATTTGAAAAACAATCTTTTTCTTATTGAATTAACTTGGCATCTTTGTTGAAAATCAATTGATTCTGTGTGTAGGCTTTCTGTACACCTTTATCCTGTTCCACTGCTTTGTCTTTATGTTGATACCGCAGTGACTTCGTCATGATAGGTTTATAATGATTTTAATAATAAGGTATTGTAAATCCCCCAACTTTATTCTTTTTCAAGACTGTTTTGGCTGTTCTAGATCCTTTTTATTTCCATACCAGTTTGAGAATCATCTCATGAGTTTCTCCTAAATCTCTGCCTGGATTTTGAATGAGATAGCATTAACCTGTAAATCAATTTGGGAAGAATTGATATCTTAATAATATTGAATCTTCCAATCTGTGACAAGCTACCTCTGTAATAGCTCTTTCTTAATTTCTCTGTAAAAGCTTTTTGGCTTTCAGTATAAAAGTCTTGCGTATTTGTCAGTTTTCTGTTATTTTATATTTTTAATTTAAACAACTATTTTTTATTGTTGTTCAGTTACAGTTGTCCCCATTTCCTCCCCATTTTCCCCCATTACTCTCCCCTGTCCTACCCACAGGGGAGACTCTCTCCAGCCTCCCACATTCAACGCCGCCCCCTCCCCCATTTTCTTTGTCCATGGGTCCTTTGCTCATGTGCCTTGATGGTGCTTCCCCTTCTATTTCTCTCTTCCCCCTCCCTTCTGGTTACTGTCAGTTTCTTCTTTATTTCCATGTCTCTGGTTCTATTTTGCTTGCTTGTTTGTTTTGTTGATTAGGTTCCACTTATAGGTGAGATCATACGGTATTTGTCTTTCACTGCCTGGCTTATTTCTCTTAGCATAATGCTCTCCAGTTTCCTCCATGCTGTTGCGAAGGGTAGAAGTTCCATCTTTCTTTCTACTGCGTAGCATTCCATTGTGTAAATGTACCACAGTTTTTTTGATCCAGTCATTTACTGATGGGCACTTAGGCTGTTACCAGCATTTGGCTATTGTAAATTATGCCGCTATGAACATCGGTATTTTTAAAAATTTATTTTGCATTTGTTTGTGGTTGTTAAATAGAAATGCACTTGGTTTGTGTGATCTGACACAGCCTGAGATCTTGGTAAATTCTCTTATTAATTTTATTACTTATCTTTTGGATTCTTTGGAATATTTTGTAGTTTTTTACGTATACAGTCTATACATAAAAACAGTTTCCTTATTTCTCTCCAGTTGTAATGTATTTAATTATTTCTCTTGCCTTATTGCACTACCTAAGATACCCAATACAATGTTACACGGAAGTGGTATTAGTGGACATTCTCGCCTTTGTCATGATCTTCGCAGAACAATCAGTCTTCGAAGTGACTTTATCCAGTGTTTCACCATGAACATATCCCCATATTCAGCCTCCTTTTTGTCCTTGTTTCTAAATTGAGGAGATTGAAACAGTCTTTTGATTTTTAATTTTAGCAAAATTGGAAAAATTTACCATCTTAACCATCTTTAAGTGGGTAGTTCAATTGTTTTATGTATATTCACATTATTGTGCAACAGATCTCTAGAACTTTTTCATTGTGCAAAACTGAAACTGTATACCACTATATACTAATTCCCATCTCCCCTTAGAGATCAACTTTCTATTATATGTTTCTATGATTTTGACTACTTCATATGAGTGGAAATTATACAGTGTTTGTCTTTTTGTGACTGGCTTATTTCATTTAGCACAATGTCCTTGAGGTTTTTCATGGTGTAGCACATGAGGATTTTCTTTTCTTTTATGTTGTATAATATTACGTTGCATAATATTCCATTATATATATATATGCATATACATATAAAAATTCGGCATATATATACCTTTGTCCTTTCAATTGTTGGTGGGCATTTGGGTTGCTTCCTCCTCTTGTTATTATTGTTAAATGTTACATTGAACATGAGCATACAGATATTTCTTTAAGATCTTGTTTTGAGTTCATTTAGATATATACCCAGAAGTAGGATAACAGATCATATGATAGTTCTATTTTTTTAATTTTTGAGGAATCTCCATCATGTTTTCCATAATGGCTATGCCATTACATTCTTACCAACTGTGCACAAAGGTTCCAGCTTCTGGGCATCCTGACCAACACTTGGGCATTGGAGCTATTGGATCAAATGGTTCCTCTTACTTAGATGACACAGGTATTGCAAAGTTAACATTTCCTCCCACCCTAAACAAGCAAGCAAGCAAACACCATGTTTCTTCTTTATTCTGATCTTGAATAAATTATTTAATTAGTACTCACCGATTTTCAATTACTGTGTTAGGTGTTGGTGACCAGACATTGATAAAGGTATAAACCCTTCTCTTAGCATCATCTCAGTTTAATTAGGGACATTGGGGTAGGGACAGAATCATTTGTGAAACATGGGAGTGAGTGAGTAAGCTTTGCTATTGTCTGGGAATGGGATTCAAAGCAGTTCCTGGGAGAGCTGCTACCAGAGTTGAATTTGGAAAGCTGTTAAGGGGAGCCAAATGAGTGTTAAAAGAAACACCTTACAGGCAAGAAAAATAACGTGTCAGGGATGTCCAACCTGTGGCCTGTGGGCTGCACGCAACCCAGAATGGCAGTGAAAGCGACCCAACACAAAATCGTAAATTTACTTAAAACATTGAGATTTTTTGTGATTACGTGTCGCAATATATTTATTGTGTGGCTCAAAACAACTCTTCTTCTTCCAGTGTGGCCCAGAGGTGTCAAAAGGCTGGACACCCCTGAGTATTAAACTTGGAGTTGTTATATGTCATTTTGCCTTTAGGAGAAGGTAAGTAGAACAGTGTGAGCTGATCATTAAATGTGAAAGAGGGAGTAGCAGGTGATAAAGCTAGACTTGTCACATGAGGTAGTCTGTGACAATAGAGAAGCTTTATAGCTCACATTTTAGGTACTAAAAATGATTTATTATTATTTTTAACCAGGAGAAAAGAAATATAAATCTGGCTTGAATTTTTTAAAAACAATCGTTCTGGTGAGATTCGAGAGAAGGGGTTAGAAATAAGAGCGAAATCAAAGCTCTGACAATGAAAATGGATGAGGGGAGATTGAGTCCTGAGATAAGTATTACATGGATTATGTCATCTAGTGTTTGCTGTACAGTATAACTTGATTTAGGGAGTTAGGACATCTTGAGCGTAATTTCAAAACACTTGTAAAAGATAAGAATGAGCTGTCAGCTGACTTGATAATATGACCTTGCAGGTGCTTAGTTAGTATTTTATTTTGATATATTCCAGAAGTTGCTGGGATCAGATATACTGTTAAAGGGTATTGGGGGGGCTCAGTGGTCACTTTCAGTGATCTCAGAGTGATCTAAGTGCATGGACACATTATGAGGGAAGTGACCTGATGAAAACAAGAGGCTGAACCTCTTGAAATCAAATTTCTTTGATTCTTTACCCCTAAAAAAAGACAATGATCCCTTCCTGACTAAACATAAGTCTGGCTGAAAATCTTTACACCTCCCCAAAGAAGTCAAGATCAAGGGAAAGGCAACCTCATCTTCTAAGAAGTAAGGCTGTTACTAGAGTTGAAGACTCCCTGGAACCAAATTTTTTCAGAGAGGAAAGAGTGTTGAGCCGAGATAGGGTTGTTGCACAGAAGAATGTGTTAGTTTGGTAGGCTGATATAACAAAATAGCCCAGACTGGGTGGCTTAAACAGAAGAGATTTATTTTCTCCCAGGGCTGGAGCCTGTATGTCCAAAATCAAGATGTTGGCAGGGTTGGTTTCTCCCCTGGGGGGGACCTGCCCTGAGACCTCTCTCCTTGGTTTGCAGATGGCTACCCTCTTTCTGTGTGTTCACATGGTTGCCCCCCTCTGAGTGGACCTATCTGATATCTCCGTGTGTATAAATTCCCTCTTCTTACAAGGACACCGTTCATATTGGAGTCAGACCCACCCTAATGGACTCATTTTAACTTGAATATCTCTTTAAAAACCTTATCTCCAAAATATGGTCACATTCTGAGATGCTGAAGGTTAGGACTTCAACACATGAATTTTGGGACAGAAAATACAGTCCATACCAGAGAATATAGTCACTTGGCACCTGGCTATTTTATAGTTCTTCAGAAATGTAATCAGAATCTATTATTAAGGCTTGTACCTGGATGCGAGAAAAACTGGGAGGGGGGTCTGGTGAAATAATCTGCCCACCAAAATCCCTAAGTAAGTAGTGGTGAGTTTTCTTTCTTGATGGCAGGGAACATAGCCACCTGATGAATTTTTTGGCACCTTGCTTGAACTGGGACACTAGGAAACGGTTGCATTAGGCAGACATAGTGGTCACTGTTGAGATCTGAGTGCACAGAACTGTGTTTGCACTGCAATTCCTAAAAAGTAAAAAAGGCATTGTCCCCAGTGCTCAAGGCCTGAGGATTTCAGTGTAGTGGCATTTCTGCTTTCCAATATAATTTTTGGTTTCTTAGGATTTTCTCAGTCTGGCATAGAAGCTAGATTTTTTTTTTTTAAATCATGTTTATGAAAAATTCCTGAGAAGAAAAGTTAAAGAAGTGTGGCTGGCCAAAAAAAGCATCAAAATAAAAAATGTTCTTCAGCTTAACACCAGACATGAGGGCAAAACCAAGGAGTTAGAAAGTCCAGAGATGAAAGGAAGCAACAATGGATCCAAATGGGCAGAGTGAGGGCTGTTAGTGAACAGGATGACCACACACGGGCAGGGCTTTTAATATTTCTGGGAGTGTAGTGAGAGCAGGATAAACTAATTTGAACAGACATTTCAGTCTGCCTCTCTTATATTATGTGATTGCCTAATTTTGTGTATAAGGTGTCTTATACCACTTCTGATTACAACTACGGTACCCAGAATTTAGCAGTGGCTGAATAGAATGAATCAATAGTTCATCACAAAAATCAAGTTCCTGCAAACTGGCACAGATAACTAGTAAGGAAAGGCTACTCTGGCTTACGCTGTGTACAAACAGAAAGTAGCTGTAGTGTGAACTCTATGCTCTTGCATTTGTCTAAGCATAGTTTTAACTGTACCTCTTGAAAAGAATTGAGTTTAAATTTAAGCTTTATGCTGTTATGATTCTTTATTTTCACTAGATGGCAGCAGAGACTAGCTTGTCTTTTGAAAGCCTTCTCAGAAAGATAACAGAAATTCACCAGTTTGTTTTTCTCCACATTATTATTGATGTTTATAGAGAGTGAAAAAAAAAAGCTCTTTTACTCATCTTTTTATTCAAACAATTTTAAAACAAACTATTGAAGAGAATTGATAGTGTCTTATATCAAAGATTACATATTAAGCAATAGTTCCGTGCTTAGCAGTGAGCTGGAGGCTATCGGGGACAGAAATAAGAAGGCTTCAACCATGCTCTTGAACCCATTAGTATCTCTTACACCCAGGTACCAGTCAGTAGCTCTTTGTCTTGCCAATGCTTGGGGTAAACTCTGGGAAAGTTCTATGAGGGGCAGCTGTGGCTCTCGTGCCGTTCCTGCTTCTGCTTGGTCTGCCCACAAGAGACCAAGGTAAGATACAGCATCGGTTTCAATCGTAAGTGATTTTGGAAGCTTTAACCAAAGCAGAGCTCAAGGTCATCCCATAGTATGCTTTCAGTGGAGGTGTGGGTGTGGTAGTGGCTTGTCTTCACCAGACACATACTATTGTTTCCCATCAATAACTGAAAATAAAAAGTGTGTTTGTTTGCGAGGGCTGCTGTATCACTAATGGGGCTGCTTAAAAACCAGAAGTGTGTTATCTCACAGTTGTGGAGTCTACAAATCCAAGGTGAAGGTGTCAGCAGGTTGGTGCCTTCCGAGGGCTGTGAGAGAGAATGGAGGGAGACTATTCCATGACTCTCACCTAACTTCTGGTGGTTTGCTACCAGTCTTGGGCATTTCTTAGCTGGGCATTCCTTGGCATCACCCCAGTCTCTGTCTGTATAGTTGTATGGTGTTCTTCCTGTGTCCATTTCTGTATCCAAGTTTTCCCTTTTTATATGGATACCAGTCTTGTTGTATTAGGGAACCACTGTACTCCAAAATGGTCTCATTTTAACCCTATTTCCAAATGTCACATTCTGAAATACAGAGGTTAGGGCTTTAACATACTACGTGTATTTGCAGAACACAATTCAACTCTTAACAGAAGGCTTTAAAACTAGTTCCCAAGAGGGTACTGTAAGTATCTTCTGATTGATTTCCTTTTTGTGTGTATATGTGTGAGGGGTTAATTTCATAAGATGGCCAACAGTCCCCTGTGTAGAAATGTATAAAATGTATTATAGAATATTTATGTTAAAAAGAAATTATAATTATGTTTCTTCCCCCTCCTTCCCTTCCTCCTTCCCTTCCTCCTTTCCTCCCTTCTTTCCCTTTCTCCTCCCTCCCTCCCTTCCTTTCTCTCTTCTCAATTATTATATTTTTTCACACAACGATGCTGAGTTTATATCTGGTACATGACTGGGAAATATTGAATCAGTAGAAAATATGAGGGGCATAAAGGTAGGAAACAATAGGAGAAATTTATAGTTTATCAAAATATTCGCCCTCCAACTCCACAGTTTAAACAAAATCTGAGCCTTATTAAGTAATGAATGACTAAGTTTTTTGTAACAGATATTCTAATATCTTTTGGCCAAACGGACCTATTTTTTTCTTAATTAATTAATTAATTGATTGATTTTTTAGTCCTGAAGACGTACTGGCTGCTTACTTCATAGGCAAGACAAGGTGCTCCTTGTAACATCATTTTTTATTCTGTTTGCTTATTGCGACCAAATTGACCATGCAGAAGAATGTCAAAAACAGGATGCTAGTGCGTGCCTGCTTTAGCAAGGGCATTAGTCAAACATGGCTCAGGAACACTTTTCCTGTGAAGGCTCAGCTTTCAGCAAGGCACGGTTTCTGTCTTTGGAAGGATGGCCTCGTGCCGCTAGGCTTATTCTGCGACCGGACACAGGCATGCGCGTTAATGTAGCATGAAGAATGACCTGAATATCCACTGCGAACACGGCCAAAACCCAGGACAAGTGGGAGAAGCTCTGTAAGTGGAGAGTGGAGATTCTGTGCCAGCTTCTGGGAAATTCTTGTTCTCTTGCCATTGCCTCTTTTCTCGGATGTTTTGACCATTCTGCTGGCCACGTTTATAGCTCAGGCCACTGATGGTGGGCAGAGCCCTTGGAGAATACCTCCTGGATATATCTGAACATATTTTGCTGAGTATATGACTGTCTTCATTATTAGTGTCCTCTTCCCCAAAGAAGGGCAACTCTTGAACGTCCTCTATTAACCCTAATGTGCTTATTAATTCTTCAGTTCATCAGCATTCTCCATTAATATTATTTAAATAGTAACTCTTCTACTGGCTTAAATTTATTTTCAAAACTCAATTTTGCTTCATTCAGCAACTTTTTACTCTATGAAACAAACATATTCCTGATTATAATTATATAATTTAGTCATGCAATAGAGTCATCTTTCAGTAGAAAAAGAATCTTCTTAATTTGTATGCCAGATCAACCATACTTTTTCAGAGAGCACCATAATTTTCAGGTGTTCTGCCAATGGAGTAATTGTGAGATCCACTATTGTAAGAGAACATAACTGAAGACCCGGGAGAGGAACTCAGGCAAAACATATATTCCTAAAAATAACAGTGAAAGCCCTTGTAGTGAGACCCAGTGAAAAATGGATGTCTACACACTAATATAAGATACAGTCCAAGTCTTCAAAGAGTCACACAGACTAAAGATGACAGTTCATTTGTTTTCATTCATGCTGTGTTTCCAGAATTGAGACAACATAAATGTGTATTCACTAAACAGACCAAAAACAGTTAACCCAGTATTGGAATTGGAGGTTGTGTTAAAAACCCTTTAAAGGACCAACAATTTATTTGACAAATGATTTTCAGGCAAGTGATAGGAGAGTACAAGTCAGATGTTTTTATTGTTGATTTTAATGTTTTTAAGAATAAACAACTTAGAAACTGACAAGCATAATTCAAGTATGACCATATGGAACCAAATCAGATCCACCTTACAAATTTGTAAATCGATAAGCCAGAAGTTGTGTATTATTGAATAAGTTTAAATCTCTATGCCCCAACTTCTTATTAATTCATCATAATGCCTAACATAATATTCCTGACTAGCACATGGTACTTGCTCCTTTAGTCAGTTCTCAGTAACCATTTATTAATTTGAAAATAAAGGAGAAATGCCCAAAAAGTAATCTCAAATCAAAAGCAATGAAAATTCTTCTGTAACTGAAACTTTACTGCATAATTACAGGCTTAAAGCTCTCCTTTAGCATCGCTTGAGTTTCCGCTGTGAACCAAATGTCCAGATTTATGATGCAACTTCCCCTCAGAACATTATTCACTGTTCAAAAATAACAACTTTTCTTTTATTTTGATATAAAATTAAATTGTATATCATTCTCTATTAATAGAGACAAAAAGCTCTTTTATTAGGCTCTTATTAGAAACAAAATTCTTCCCAGTATGAGAAAGAGCAAATAATTTCTTGCCCTTAAAATTCTTTAATTCCATGAAAATTAATGCTGGGAAAATTTTAAGTAGGAAATATGAGCAGCAGTTAACTCGTATAAGAGCTTGGTAAAAAGTCATTTCAAAGAGACTCAGTTCAGGGAGGGCATTAATTATAGCAAGAAGTCTTTTGATATTGACATCATGTTTGTGCTAAGGTCATAGACTCATTATAATAAGTGTTTTGACACATGTTGACATGTTTAACTTGCTGAAACACATTTAAATATTTCTGTAAATCATCTACCAAAGGTGAAGGGAAGACCTCCCACATCACCCAGTATCCTTGAGAAATGACTATAGCCTTCGCTATGAAGTCACGGAGTCAAAGTTCCTAGTCGTTTTGCAGTGTAAATTAAAATGTTTCATTTGTCTTAGCAGGTCTAGTGACTATTGGTGCTTCCATTTCTGTAGGAGACCTAGCAAGGTGACTTCCATGCCTGTAGGTAAATAATCCTCTGGGTTGGTGTCTCATAGGACTCAGAATATAATATCCAAGAGTTATTATCTGCCAGCATAACCATACCATTTACAAACAAGGACAAAGATAAATGACTGAGCTATGGACCGTGTCCACGCCCTGCTAAAGTGATCGGACAAGAGAAAATTGTCACTGAACCTTCTGCAGTGTGCATGTTCCTGTGAATAAAAGAAAACTCTTATCAGCCTGAGTCTAGAAAGGGAGGCATTTTCTTCAACATTGAAACACTTTATCCAAAAAACACAAAGTTTGACCACTAGGGAAGTGAACAGCAGCATCGGGGGATAAGGAGAGACTGTTGCTTTTCTATATCTCTGTTATATATGTGTCTCTGTGACACATTCCACAGGATCCTCCAGTTCCTTTACCCTGATTCTTTCTTACTGAACAATCTTCTGATGACGGGTCCATTTCCTAATTACTGAAGTATCTTGTATCTAATACCAGGGAAAGAGTACCCTGAGTTTATTGGAAGTGTTTATTCTTCCACTGTAAATTAACAAATCTGCTAGTGTCTGCTTTATCATCTATTGCTTGAGAATTTCATTGTCATACACCAATCCCTACAAGACCAGTTAATTCTTGGCACACTGACAAACTCAAATGTCTGGGATCAAAAAGGAGGATCAACTTTTGGAGGTGGTGGATAGAGTTATAACATATGTCAAAACTTATCAAGTTGTGTAAATATTTATAGTTTCTTATGTGTCAGTTATATCTCTCTAAAGCTGTTTAAAAGAAAAAAGAAGAAAAAATCAAGGGCCAGATTCTAGGCCCTGTGAGCTCAGCAGGCTGGCGCGAGGCTCTGAGGGCCGGCTAGGGCCCACTTCCTGCCTCTGCTCTGAGACCTGCGTTCTTTCAAAGTCAGCATGTGCTGATGATGACCGTCCACTGATTAGGATGTCAGTTTAAACACCCAGATTTTCTGAAAAGCAGATTTTTCTTATCTGTAAAGCAGACATATCAATTTTAAAGCACATAGATGAGCTAAAGTCTGGTTTAAAAATTGTTCTAGTTTATGAGAAACATGTTGCTATTACACATCCTGGCATGCCAGTTAATTCTCCAGCTAAGGTTCTTGATTGAAAGCTGGGATCAGTCAGCTAACGGCTCGTCCTTATGCCCCAGCTCTTCCAGGCTTTGTAACCGTAAGGACTTGTCCCTGGTGTAACTGTTTGTTATACAAACAGCAGTAACACATTTGTGAGTGATTATTATGAGTTAGCCAATATGCTGGGTACTTTCCATGTATTTAATTATCTGATTAGCTCTTTGCCCTGTGAAACAATTTCCATTTTATAGGTGAAGTAACAGAGGCATAGAATAATAAAGTAACTTGAAATCACACAGTGGTATATTTATGGTGTGAACCTAGGCTTATCTGACTCCCAGATCCATGTTCTTTATGGTATCTCCTGCTTTATCTCTTTGATTTATTAAATGAATTTTAATAAAGATCATGTTCTTTACTGGTACAATAACTGTCTGGTAAGGAAACTTTTACATCTCAAAAAACCTAGATGTTACAGTGAACCAGATCTCACAGATTAGGATACAAAATGTAATATCTAGTAATCGAGTTGATTTAAAATTTCTTAGTAGACTTCCATTTAATTAAAGATTTTAAACTATTAATTAGCTCAGCCATGGTTGGGCTGGGTTGATCGTCTGTGGCTTAATTGCTCCAGTGGCCTCTGTGTTGGCAGGCTTTTTTACAAATATATTTAAAGTTGACTCCATTACCTGGTGTCAGTAAAAGTCTACTAAATGTACTATTTAGCCTGAATTTTCTCAATAGATCAAGGTCTAATAAGAAAGATAAAATAAATATAATTGGAATGAAATGTGTTGTTAGAACTATCTGAACAAATTGCTCTGGGAACTAAAGGTAAGAACAGTGAATCACCTGGATTTATGGGAGAATTTTACCAGTGAGGAGGTAGCATTTGGTTCAATTCTTAAGGGATAGATGGGCATTTGTGAGGTGAAGGATTGAATAGTGGACCCACTTTGCAGATAGTGGGCCCAGTTTGTACAAAGGCATTCACATATGAAAAAGTTCTATAAAACCACAGAATAATAAGAGATGAAATGTGGTAGGGTTTTATTTTTTTAATTTGTTTTTGTCATTGCGAGCACATTGGCTAGAAGTTAAAACAGGTATAGCTTGTACGCCAGACCTGGGACACAGTGCTTGACATGCTGAAGTGCTTGCCCTATGTTGCTCACAGGTGTCCGCTCTCAGTGAGCGGTTCCGGTCTCCAGACGGAGACGCGGTGAGACAGACTGCGGCTCTCCAGCATCAGGTAAGATCTAATAGTAAAGTCTGATTATCTCAGCCTCCTGGACTTCGATCAGCCTCTGCTTCTGGCCGTGTTCAGTGTGTGCAGTGGAAAAAGGGTGACTCTTTGCATTCACACTGAGCATTATTTTTTTATTGAATTTACTGGGGTGACATTGGTTAATAAACTTATATAAGTTTCAGGTGTACAATTCTATGATACATTATCTGTATATTGTATTGTGTGTTCACAGACGGCTGTCAGAGGAGAGGGGCGTTGTGGGGCTGGGTAAAAAAGGTGAAGGGATTAAGCAGAAAAAAACCCCCAAAACTCTGAGTATTCTTCAGTTAAGAGGTTGTCAATGTGCGGTTATCAGGCCGCTGTATCGGAAAAATCTGGAGAGCTTGCTGAAAAGGCGATTTCTGGGTCTTGGAATTCTAATATTATTGGTTTGACTTAATGCCAGGAATCTAAATTTTTAACAAACATTCTGTAAGATTCTGTTACATATAAATGTAGATACACTTGTCCTATAGGATGAAATTTAACAAGATATAGTTACATCGATTAATTGAAACATGTATAACTCAAACATTTTCTTCACTTGAACAAAAAAGAAATTACAATATATTGATAGCATTAGCACAGAATGACAAGTCTGGCTTCTAGATCTAGAAGACTATATATAACATGCGATAGGGTTAATTTAATTTCTGTATTATTCTTACATACATTACAGCAGAGGCTATAAAACGAAAGCCCATTCAACTGGAATTTGCCCATGGAAGTGTTTGTTTGGGCCTATACTCTTATTTCTAAGAACTCAAATTAACTTCCTCATTTAAATAGCAATGTTTTATACAAAACATTGTAGTCACACAATGCAATACTAGAACTGGTTAGGGGACACATCCTTTGGAAAAATTCCAGCATCTCTAGTTCACCACAGACCCCACCCGGTCTGTTCCACTCTGGGCCCTTACCTGCCCCATAGAACTTGTCCTGTCTTCCTGAAGCAAGGCCACTCCACATCCACCGTTACATGCCTTCCAGTTTCACTCCTGCTCTTTCTTCAGTTCTCCTCATGCTCACGCATTGCCAAAGAGCAGAAGGTGGTTGAGCAGACCTTCACACCTCTGTATCTGCTCATGCTCACATACTCTCCCTTAGGTCAAAATTGCCCTTGTCAGCTTTATATTCCTGGTAATTTTTAAAGGTTTTATTTGTTTATTTTTAAAGAGAGGGGAAGAGACGGAGGGAGAAAGAGAGAAACATCAACATGTGAGAGAAACATCAATAGGCTACCTCTTGCAAGCCTCCAATGGGGAACCTGGCCCACAGCCCAAACACGTGCCATGACTGGGAATCGAACCTGTGCCCTTTGGTTTTGCAGGCCGACATCCCACCCACTGAGCCGCACCAGTCAGGGCTACTCTTTGTCATTTTTAAAGAACTGTTGCAAGCATCATACCAATTATACAATCTTCCCTGACTCCTCTCAGGCTAAGTTAGGAATTCCTTCTCTGCTTTCCAACAAATTTGTAAAGTCTCTTGTGGCTTTTATCACTCTGTACTATAATTAGTTACCTACTTGAACATCTCCACCACTGGACCATGCATTTATTCAGCACTTGACATTTAAAATAAATTTTTACCTAGGCTTGATATAGAAAGGATCATATCAAAACCACAGTTAGCCAAATGATCTAATATCCCACAGACCCAATTCTTTAATTAACCTAGTAGAATGTGTGGCATTATTTTAGAAGCATGCATCATTATTTTAGAACCCAGATGTGTTTAGTAGTCCAGTGTATTCTTTCTTATTTCATTAATGGGATTATATCTTCTGAAATGAAGTTAAATATATCACAGGAGACCTAAAAACCTATTTTATTAAAATTCTTCCTATCAGAAATAGTACAACTACATCTTAGCTGAATGTAATTTCTGGTAATTTCTTAGAAGAAAACCCTGTTCTATATTCAACTATAGACTTATCTAACTTTGAAGTCACGTTTACCTCTGAATTCTGTTTGTTCCCTTTCTGGTAAAATAAACTATTGCTCCTTTATAATACTGTCACTTTCAGCTACTCTCTGTCACTTTCAGCATTCTATTTCCTCCAAATATAATCTAAAGTTATTTTTCCTGTTCTTGAATATACTTATTAGTTTCTCCCTTCCTTTTTCTGGCCAAATTCCTTGTGGCTTTTAATCAATTCCTTCTATAATATTTGCATGCCTGGATTTTCTTTAATTTATTCTGTCTACACTCCTGCCTTACTTAATTCTAGGGAACATTTGGGGAAGTTTGCATAAAGGATGCTTCACAAATGAATTATGCTGCTTCCAACTGCCAGAATAGGTAAGCAAAAATCTTGCAAAGCCATTTCTATAAAGTCCATCTGCAAACAATGAGAGCACTTGTTATTAATGTAAATTAAAGCTACACTGAAGGGCATTAGTGCACTCTAATTGCATTTGCCCACTTCAAGTTTTTAAAAATAATGCTGAGTTTAAATATTTGAAATTACTTTTTTCAGTTCCAGTCCTAAAGAGAAGGTGTAAATCTCGCTCTGTCTGGCTGGTAGTTCTCGGTCCAGATGGTTTTGTGCATGTGAAGTTTTGGGAGCTTCATAGGCTTTGAGGCCCAGTGATTGTGCCATGACACTTCACAAATCAAATTCCTGTCCTTTGTGAATTGTTGCCAATGTGATAACATTTAATTTCTTGAAAATAACTTCAATTCCATTAAAATTAACTGGGTGAGTTAATATAAAGCATATTTTTGGAAGCTGTTAGGAGACAGAGATAAGCCCACAGAGGGAGAGAAGCAGGACTGGAGGTGCAGGTATTGGCACAGAGTGATGTAGAGGGAGGGGATCTGGTTAGAAGACCCCAAAAGAGAGAGAGAGAGAGAGAGAGACAGAGAGTGAGAGGGAAAGACAGAGAGAGAGAGAGAGAGAGGAGACAGAGAAGAGGTGGTCAGGCCGGAATGATTTTTTTTTCACTTTTTACTCTCTATTACATCTCTTTGTTTTTTCATAAAAAATTTTACAGTTCAGTATTTTATAAAATACTTATTTAGTTGGTTATTATCTCTCTCTTCCAGTAGAATGTCAGCTCCAGGAGTGCAGGGACTGTGTTGGTTTTATTTTCAAATATATTCCCAGCACCTATCACAGTGCTGATATGTTATAGACTCTCAATAAATATTTGTTCAATAAATAAGGAAGGCTGAGAAGTTAATACCTTCCCAAATTCCGGAAATGGATAAGCCATTAAGATCTGTGCAAAATTCAAGGAGGAATGAAACAGCAATAAGATGAGAGATGGAACAGGAGAAAATTCTGGTGACTTCCTCCAGAGTTGGTATGATAATCATGAAAACTCCTTAAAAGATAACATAATTTGTTTGTAACAGATTAAAGTAGACAAAAATAATATTATTATGTGTGTATATGTTTTAGCTTTCAGTAAAGAATAAAGAAATAGAGGAAGTAAGAGTGGAGTATTATTTTCATGATCTTATGCCAGAGGCATAGTGACTGTGTTTCTGAACAAATGGGGGATTCTTGTTTTGCTCATGATCACTTTAGGAATTCTTTCTTCTCCCAGAAGTTTAAAACAACTTCTAATAATCTGTCCATGCAAGGTAGAAAGGCAGCATGGTTCTGAGTGGGCTCCTTTAAGGGTGTTCCCTGTCAGGCAAAGAATTGGGATGAATTTCAAATCAGTTTCTGGTAGGAGATAAGGAATAGGCATTTTGGGGGGGAAAAAAGAAATATTACAATGCAAGATCAGCAACACAGAGATACATGTGACCTGCCAACCTTTCACCAACGGACGGAGTAGCATACCACAGCCAAGGCTTTCATTGATGAAGCTGTAGGTCTTCCTTTTAAAGGGTAGACACAAGAAAGTGACCTTAACAAGGAAAAATAAACTGGTCACTTGGATTTGGGTGCTAGTTCTTTACAGGAGTCATCTGGGATGCTCATGGCCCAGCACCTGAAGGCTTTGGAACCTGTGCAGTATGGTGACTCTCTGGGGAAGGGAGGCTGACGCCTTGGACGCTGAGCCCGCACGAGCTGCTTTCATTGGGAGCCCTTAGCAGTTTCTCAACCTGCTTGTTGCCTCGGAAACCCAGGCAGGAGAGCACAAAGCATTGGTAGTATTTGCTTTGTGCCCTTTGAAATATTAATTCTCAAGGTTTCAGCTTTCTTATCCTAAAACAGGAATCATATGTATCTCATGGAATTTCTTGGAAGTGTGGATCTTATTCCAAATGTACTGGATGCATTTATTTCTCAAAATGGAACTATAAAATTACTTACCAGTGACCAGTAAAAACACAAAATTACATTTTCCTTACCTTCGTGACTTTTTTGGAATGTACACACAAATGATAACTTCATTCTAGGTATGAGTTAATACTAGGATTTAAGTAGAGAATGACAAAGACCTGCATTCTTTGACACTATTTAACATTTGTTTTAACATTATTACGTGGACCTGAATATTTGATAACAAAATGCCCAATATTTGGAGATCTTTTTACTTACACTTTTGCTGAAAAATAACTGGCAATAAAAAGAAAAGGATAGCTTGGTTGTTGAAGTATTGTCAAAGGACAGTTCCTGAGTTTTCTGGTTCATACTAAGAGCATATTTCTCTGCTTTTCAATAAAACTGTCATGGAGAATCTCAATATCTGTGTTCTTATTGCTCAGAAATAGCTCAAGCAAGACATTCCATAGGATTGGAGAAGCTAAGGACTTTCTAGACCAGTCTATGAAGAGGGAAGTTTTAGTGTGGTGTGCGGTGGAACTTACCGAATGCCTTTTACATACCAGGCACGATGATTTACTTTTTGCATATATTGTTTCATTGCATTTTTACAGCAGTCTCTTCTTCAGTGGTTTACCTGAGAAAAAAAAAGGCTGAAGGGTACTGGGCAGCTCTCCTTGGAGAAAAGATATCTACTTCAGTAAGGAGGTAGATTATTTTTAAAATTTCCAGTGGATTTAAAGTCTTAAGAAATTTCAGAGTTAGACAGCAGACATATATGTTTTATTACCAAAATTAGCTAAAGGATAATAGTCTACATTCTAAATAGAAAAATAACTTAAACAAGAACCATGGTACACTCACGTTTTACTGAGAAGAGAGGTTCACTGTCTGCAGTTAGGGGTCCGGATCAGTCCGTTCCGGACCAATGCTTGAATTCAGCTTTGTGCACAGAGGTCAGGAGCTTAGACATTAGAGTTATATCAAGGTTCAAGCCAGGTTTTCCATGCTTTCCTTGTCTTCCAGCTCTTGACTCTAGGCAAACCATATAGGTTCTCTGAGTATTTGTTCTTTATTTATAAAAGGAGAATAATAAGATGCTTATATCATACAGTACAGATTAATTTAGCTTGTACAAATTATAGCTAGCATAGTGCTAGGTATATGAACATTTAGTAAGTAATGTTATTAATATTTTTATCGTATGGGAGACTTTTAAACAGTCTGCTTCCTGATAATGCCCAGGACTCCTGAATTCCCAGTTGAGAAACCCATGGCTAGCACTGTGCCTGGCATCAGGGGTTCATATTTTAAGAGAATGATCCAGAATTTTTCCCTTTTATAACAGTGAATCATCAGAAAACAAATGGTCTTCTTAATCCTTTTCAAATCAGGTTACATGTTTCCAGTCCTGTTCAAACCAATGTTAACTACATACTTTTCTTATAAAGCAGCACACGGACTTTAATCCAAAGGTCTTTTTAATGCAAATATGATATTCTCTTGGCTTTAAGAAGACAGTTGTACTGTTATAAAGAGTTAGTATTGATACTTGGCATTTGTATATTAACAAGCACACAACCCACAAATTCATAGCAAAACACAGATAGCATCTGAATGTTTTTTGACAGTAAGTTCATCCCTTACTGTCTTTTCTCCCATAGTAAAGAAAAGCATCAATTCTTCTGAGCGAAATATAAGAACTACTTTTCTTCAGACTGCATTTATAAGGAGTCTGAAGTACTGTAATGAATGATGGTAAAATTCCAAATCATTACCACAAAGGTTAAAATGCGAAAAACCCATTAGAGCTTCTTTCAAAATCTTTTTAGTCCACAAAGATAGTCAAAGTAGAATACTATTGTTTTTGCTTCTGAAAGTACTTTCTCTTAGGGCATTATGTTGTATCAAGTCAAGTAGTCTTCCATGACTTTTATAATTAATGAAGATCTCGCTTGTGGGGAAAGCATGCCATTTAAGATATCGTATGTTGGAGGTTCTCTCTCAGTTAGATACTTTGAGTGCTCGATTTGCTCTGAAATCAAACTCTCCTTGAGGAACGCCACGTGCAGTTGCCTCTGCATGTGAGCAGCAGAGTCGCAGCAGGTCATCTGAGAGAGGCTTCAACCCATGGCTGATGTCACTAGAGGGATGGCTCAGTCTAGTATAGGACACGAGAAGACTTTGAAGACCTAGGATCTGTGGTTTAATTAAAATGGATGGAAGGAGGGTTTAAGGGAGGTTTTTTTCAAGAGCATCCAGACAAGAATTTATTGACTTCAAAGACAACGTAGACAAGATGACAGTCCCAGAGGATAGCGTAAACAATAAAATATTTCTTTTTAGCATTAAAAAAAAAAATGGAGCAGCATTTTATTTCTATTTAAGACCTCTTAAACATTGCAAAATGAATAGAAAATGCAAAAGGCATACTTCAAAGCTCTGGATCTTAGATTACTAGATGTATTAGGATTATCTTTTAAAATGCAGATGCTCCAACCAGACACCAACCCTAATGACTGAGATTTTCTGAGGGAGAAGAAAAGGTCATTCTGATGCAGATAAAGGTCTAAGAATAGCTACTCCCTAGTTGTTGTCACTCAATATACCACTCAGTGAGGAACAGGCTCTGGATTTTAAGAGGGTAAAAACCACCATTTCAGTTTTCTCTCCATTCACACTTAAAGAAAGTAGAAATTTTATCAAAATATTAAACAGTGAGGTATTTTTTTAAGATTTAATGTTGGTTAAACATGCATTTATTCAATAAATGTTTTTTTGAGGATGCAGTTAGGTATATTTCAGTGTAATTCCTGTTGACAGTACAAAGATTAATCAGACAATTGAAATTATCTTTAATTTACTCACATTCCAATTGTAGAGAGTCACAAGCAACCAAGAAAATATAATAAAGGACACTAAGATAGTGACATGCAGAGATGGAAGATGGCAATAGATAGTGGGAGCTTTAACCCAAATTGAAGAGGGGAATGTCTCAGAGCAAATTATGCTTATGTCAGATCTTGAGAAATAATTGAAAAGTTAACTTGGGGGGTGGGGTTCTATAAGAGCATATTTCAGTCAGATCAGTTCTAAGTCATGAAACAGATGGAATAACTGCAAGTATTTAAATATATCATTTTAAATACTTCTGCATATATTTAATTAATACCAAGTAAATATAGTAATTAAGGACACCCAGAGTACTAGTCACATGAAAGGAGTGCGAAACATGCCAAGGGGCAGATCAAACAGTTTTGTTTGGTAAAATAAGAAATTTAATTTTTACCCTATTAACAAATAACTACTGGAGGATTTTTAGGAACAAAGTGAAAAGACCAGATTTGCATATTTGATAGCCCCTTCTGTCATTCTGATCAAATTATAAAGGATGATTAAAGGTATGGTAATGTAATTGAGGTCTGAGAAAGTATTATGTTGATCTGGGCAAATGACAATGAGGGAAATGAGAATGGATGTGAAAGATATTAAAAAAACAATAAAGAAGACTTACAGACAATGTGAGTTGACTAAATAAATCAACAAATCAACATTTGATCTGCCGAATACTTTACTGTCAAATATTTGAATAAAAATGCACATTCTCCAAGCCCTCAGAGAAAACTAAAGTGGACTGGGCACTCTTGGGACCCAGGAACACTAATCTGCCCTTTGAGGCACAGGGGGGCAAGAGCTATGGAGCAGGAGTCGTTGGAATTTGATGATGGGCATCCAGTCTTGCTTATTGTCTTATTAATACTTTCTTAATTGGAAAACGGCCTGGTAAGTGTTTTAAAAATTCTAAATTTGGGTCACTGGAATGAAAAATATATGCTTTTTTCCTGAATGTTTTAAATAATCTGATATTAAGACGGTAAACCTAGGGTTAACAGTACCTATTTGAGCATTCAATAATATTAGGCAGCTGTTATATTCCATGAACTCAGGAGATGGAGTGAAGATTTTGTCCTTATAGGGCTTCTATTTTAGTGTCAATGTAGGACACTAAATGTAGTAAACACGTATTTTGTTCTACATATCAGATTTTTCCAGGTTGTTGTATGAGGCAAAGAGAAGAATAGTCACCTGGGACACTTCATGGAATGAATGACACAAATTTGCTTTAAAAAAATATGGTATTTTTGATTCCCACAATGGCACAAAAAAACACGAGGCAGAAAAATATTAATGATTGAAAAAAAATTCAGATATTATATTTAAAGGGATTAATAATAGTTATTTTCCTGATTAATTGGAAGAAGAAAGAAACAGGGGGAAACTAAAAAAGGAAGAGGATGAGGAGAAAAAAGAGGAGAAAAGAAAATCAGAAAATTATTTTTAAATACTCCCTGTAATATTTCCATCCAGAGGTAAGTTTTGTTAACAGTTTACTGATTAATATTTAGCTCTGTTTTAAAAATACAAATTATACAATTTTATAGTTTTTTTTGCTTGAACTTTATAGCATTTTACATAAATCATGAGAGCAAAAAGGAAAAAGGTACTCATGAAAATATTAATCAAATCACTTGTCTGTCCAGCTTTTTACATGTAGCCCTTTAAATGTTTATTATTTTAAAATGATAACAAATACTATAGTAAACAATATAATTCTACTATGATAAAATAGCAGCATTAATATTTTGGTGTATTTGCTATATCTTTATTTATATATTTTTAAAATAAATATTTGGACCATACTGTACAATTTAATATTCTTATTTTCCTCCTTACAATGTAACTTTATTCTCAGTTTTAAAAAAATATTTATTTAAAAACATTATTTTAAATGGCTATATAGTATTTTCTCATGTAAGTCATATTTTTGGAAATATTGTTTGTTACACCTTCTAGTTATAAATAAACACATATACATATATTTCCTTAGTGTACCTGGTGATGTGGCAATAAGTAATAGGTTTCTTTCACTAGTTCAAGTTCTGCCTGGTAGTGCAGAATCCTACCTTCCCTTTGTTTCATCATTTCTGTAGTCTCCTGTGTGTGTGTGTGTGTGTGTGCATGTATGTATGTACACGTGTATCAGGTATGTTTATCGCCAAATCTGGCCTGCCGTCACATGGAATCTGTCCCTTTCCTAGCTCCCTTGCCTGCCTGGACTCCAGAGGTCCTACCTCTGCCCACTAAGCCATGTTAGTTTGTCCTCTGACCCGCCGCAGTGCTCACAGGTGAACTGCCTCCCTTCTGGTGCTGTCCTAATGCTGGGTACCGCCTTGTTTTTTGTCGATTTCTTTCTGGCTCTGAACTTCCACAGTGTGCCACCTCTTCTGGAAGGACACTACTGCCACTGCCTCCTGCCTGCTGCACCTCAGGTCTTTCCTGGGTGCCTCTCTTACTGTGACGAGGTCAAGGCGACAAAGAGCTTTGGGTGCTTTGGAGCAACTCTCCCCGCCAAAAGGTGAGGAAGTTCTTTTTTCAGAAACAAAAGCTTTCTTTCCTTTCTAAAAATAGCATTTTAGGTCTACAAAGGAGTGCATCATGTGCTCTAATTATTTATAGGGATTTTTATAAACTAGCTCCTTCCGCTTTCATATATTGTTCTCTCACGAGGTTTAGATATCCAGACAATAGGAACTGAGCTCGCAAATGCCTTTGGAATGGGCGACATGTTCTGCTTGGAACATTTCTGCTTCTTCGGCGACTGTGGCTTTGTTATTAAGTCAACCTCTTGTGCCTGGCCTTTCACTATCTTTAAAATTACTTCTCTGTGCCTATATACTTTTAAGAAAAGATAGTGTTTAGGTCTGAACTGGTGCTTTTCCTTACTCTTTATTCAGTCAGTCCTTAAACTTCTTTGAAAAAAGAAGTCCTTAACTAATATCCAATAATCCATTCTAGATGGTGGGGGGAATGACAATATTTTTTAATAGAATTGCCCTGACTCTTCTCCTTGGGCAGCTGTTAGAGGTGAAGACAGCATTTGCCAACATTGCTGGAAGGGGAATGAAATTCTCAACCTAGATCTGCCTGCGTAAGTTTTGGCACTAGCCACATTTCTTTGGTTTTTCTTGGGAATCTCAACCTCCAACTAAGCTTCCCCCCTGACCCCCAATCCCTGAGCCTTCTCCTGGGCATGCTTTCTATTTTCTCAGGGAGGATGACCATGTTGGTGTGGAATGCTGTCTTATACTTACTGTGATTTAGGAACTGATGCTAAACCGTAGGCTTAAAGACAATAGACTCGGATTTGGCCAGCCTCATAAATCCTTTCCCTTCCCTAGCAGACCTTCTCTAGCTTGCACTTCACACGTTGCTTATCATCAACCAAGTATCAGAGAGCTGAAAGAGCTACCTCTGTGAACCACGGAATCCTCTACATTCTTCTATGTAGGTTGACATGGTACCTGCCAGTGCCTCTTTCTCCGCCCTGGGTCTTTCCTCTAGTGTTCATTTCCCATACCTCAGCGAAGGAAAAAGAGCATTGCTCCCGACCATGTGATTTCTGAACTTAACTCGTCTGGGTTGAATATAAAATTCAGAAAGGGATTTAGTTAACACAAAGAGAAGACAACCCACACACATATAAAAAGAAGTTAGACTTTTTCATATATGAAGAAGTGCAATACATTAAAAAGCTGTAGAACCTGCTTTTTATATATCATGTTGACAGAAGTTACAAGGTTTGATAATATCTTGATCTGGTGAAGACAACATTATGCAGAAACATGTGCTGGTACTGAGAGAGTAGGTGTGTACCTCATCGGTGTCCGTCTGACGACACACATGCAAATTAAGACTGCCCACACATTTTGTTCTAGGAATCACACCACTAAAATATACCCCTTAGGTAACCTCACCAAATTGTGCCCAAGATATATGTATAAGGATATTCATTTAATGTTGTGATATAGAAAAATAATCAATAGCCACAAACAAAGAAACAAAAAGATATCTAAAAAGATCTGGATACAACCAGGACTTTAATTACCAGAGAACTGAAAAACATGTTATTGAAAAGAATAAGGTATACTAAAAAGGAAGGATTTCTAAGATATATTAAATGAAAAGGGCAAAATGAAGAACACAATATATAGTGTGATTCTGGTCTGTGAAAATAAAGATGAATCTGTCTATCTGTGTGGTATTAAAAATTTTTTTTCTAGAAGATAAAAATAAATACTAGTAGTTATTACCTTTGGGAAGATAGATTGGTTGGAGAAGAGCAGTTTTTACTTTCCATTTGGAATCCTGTGTCCTATAATGCAACTTTTATTTACTTTTTTATAAATGTCAACAGGAGATACGTGGACTGTATTTTTAGGCCAAGTTTTTATTATATAAACATACAAAACAAAATGTGTGTACCTATGTGCATTTAAATTTTTTTATTTACATTTAAAATTTTGAGATAATTGTATGTTCACATGCTGTTGCAAGAAATAATACAGAGATGTTTTGAGTATATAAATGCTTACTGATTAGGGAGCTGCAGTTTTTAAAGTGTTATTGTATTAGAGCATGACTGGGGTGGGAGAAAGACTCTCAAACATGGCAGCACATTAAAACCATGTGGAAGCTTTTAAAAAGTAGTAATGCTTGGCTCCATATCATACCAAGTAGATTAGAGTCTTTTGTGAGGGCAGGGATTGGACACATAATTTTTTAGGATTTCTTTAAATAGTTCTAATGTGCAGCCAGAGTTGAGAACTATGGCCTATACCAGTGCTTCTCAAAGTGTAATGTAGAAAGAATCACCTGAGAATCTTGTCAAACTGCAGATCTGGTGCCACATGCCTGGGGTGGGCTCTGAGATTATGCGGACCTAACGAACTTCAGGGAGATGACAGTGCTGGTGGTCCACAGACTGACTGTACTCGCAGTAGCAAGGGGCTACAGGATTTGCTATGGCATTTGCAGAGACCTTGGATTTTGAAATTCCTAGGGCTCTGTGTGGGAACCTAGGGGCTGCAGACAGAAAAAAATATGAGTGGGGCTATAGGGGGTAGAAGGGAAGAGGCGAGGGAGAATGTGATGGGGAAAGAAGAAGAGGTTCTGGGGAACAGATAGTAGCTGGAAGGTTTTCAGGGTAAAGTGAGTTTTATATCATGCTGACATATACATGCTCCTGTCTAAAAGACAGTCCCTGCTAAAAGACAGCTCTCATCCTAAAAGTCAGTCCAAAACCATGGTGAAACTACTGTATACCTATTTATAACAATGTTAGCAGTGGCCGCTATTAGATTTTCTCAGCAGTGACTCTGGGCTTTCTTATCCCCTGTCTCTCTCTGATGCTCAGCCTCACTCTCAGTTGCTGCTCTGTTTCTGCTTCCCTTCCTGGCTTTTGAACTTGGTGTGCTTTGATAGTGACTTGATACACCTTGTGATGGTCTTTTCCGATTTGACCCCTGAGAACCCATCCTTTGGTAGAAGGTTTTATCTAGTTCCTTGTAAGGACCTCCCATTCCTTGATCAGTAAAAGAAGCTCGGGTAAATACATTGTAATTACAGTTGTGTTGGAGATATTACCAACTCCTTGGATGTTGATGTGCAGAGAGCTGCTGAGTGTTAAATATCAAGGCCTATATTCTTATCACTAACACGGAGGAGTACATACTGACATGTGATTTAAGGAAGGCAGAGCAGCAAAGGAAAAATATTGTAGCTCGTTCATAAATTGTTGATTAATAACTAAGCTTGATCTATTCTTAGTTATTGTCAAGAAATGAGTTGTTGCTGAGGATATGAAAAATCAAATGGGAAGGAATCTTCCAAGAATGAATCAAACATATGATTTCCCCCCCTTACTTAATTCTCTTGTTTCTTTACTAGCTTCAGACTAAAGCATTTCACAAAATTCTAGGCAAATGCCAAGAATAAAATTCAATATGTTATGGCTGACTTGAAAAACTAAATGCTGGAAATCTCAGAAAAACTACCTTATAGGTCTATTGGGTTAATCGTAGTGATGTGACAGCACAGCTAAATTAAATTCTTCCTGTATTTTTATTGCAATTACTTGTTATCATTTAAATGTGAATGTTTATTCTTTATTAATTAAAGAGAAAACAATTAAAGATAAAAATTATGGCTTTTATGTATACTTACGTATAAGTAAATTCATATTAAATGATTAAGGTAGGAATGATAGCCTTGTCCACATCTTCTAATTGAATGAATTTTAAGACACTTATAAAGCCTTTAAAATTTACATTCTATTTCTTAAAAACCTAAGGTGAATTCCTATCACCTTCAGTTATGTTAACGCCTTTTTTGAATGTTGTATTCTGTTTTTCTTCTCTTTTCCTGAAAATGGAAAGGAAAAAAACCTTGGGTTGTAATACTTATATCTGACAAATGGGCTTTAAAACAAAGGCTATAGTAAAAGACAAAGAAGGACACTACATAATGATAAAGGGAACAACCCATCAAGAAGATATAACCCTTGTAAGCATTTATACACCCAACATAGGAGCATCTAAATATGTAAAGTAAACCTTGATAGACTAAAGGAGAGATTGACAGTAACAGAGCCATAGCAAGGAATTTTAACACCCTGTTGACATCCATGTATAGATCTTCTAGACAGAAAATCAACAAGGAAACAGTAGCCTTAAGTGACACACTAGAACAGATTTAATTGATATCTTCAGAACACTTCACCCTGAAAGAGCAGACTATAAATTCTTTTCAAGTACACATGGAACTTTTTTTGGGATAGACCACATGATAGGGTATGAAGCAAGTAACAATAAAATTAAGAAGATTGAAATCATATAAAACAACTTCTCTGACCATAATGATATGAAACTAGAAATCAATCACAAGAAAAAAAACTGAAAACACACAAAGACCTGGAGGCTAAGTAACATGTTCCTAAACAATGTATGGGTTAACAATGAGATCAAGGAAGGAATCATAAGATACCTTGAGACAAATGACAATGAGAAGACAAGGATCCAAAATCTATGGGACACAGTGAAAGTAGTCCTAAGAGGGAAACTCAAAGCATTACAAGTCTACCTCAAGAAACAAGAAAAATTTCAAGTAAATAATCTAACTTTAGGAGCTTGAAGAAGAACAACAAACAAGCCCAAAGTGAGTAGAAGGAAGGAAATAATAAAGTTGAGATTAGAAATAAATGAAATAGAATCTAAAAAATAAATACAAAAGACTAATTAAACCAAGAGCTGGTTCCTTGAGAGAATAGAGAAGACTGACAAACCTTTAACCAGACTCATTAAGAAAAAGAGAAAGAGGACCCAAATAAATAAAATCAGAATGAAAGAGGAGAAGTAACAACTGATGCCAGAGAAATACAAAGGATTGTAAGAAAATATTATGATTATTCTAAGTCAACAAATTGGAAAACCTAGAATAAATGGATAAATTTCTAGAATAATACAATCTGCCTAAACTAAATCAGGAAGAATCAGAGAATCTGTAAGACAGATTAAAACTAATGAAATTGAAACAGTAATCAAAAACACGTCCAACAAACAAAAGACCTGGACCAGATGGATTCACAGATGAATTTTACCGAACATTTAAAGAACTAACACCTATCCTTCTGAAATTATTCCAAAAATTCAAGAAGAGGGAAGACTCCCAAGCTCATTTTACAAAGTCAGCATTATCTTAATTTTTTTAATCTTAATTTTAAACCAGATAAAAACACTACAAAGAAAGAAAATTATAGGCTAACATCTGTGATGAACACAGATGCTAAAATTCCCCTAAAATATTAGCACACTGGATTCAACAATACATAAAAAATGTCATACACCATGATCAAGTGTTATTTGTTCCTGGGATGCAAGGTTGGCACAATATCTGCAAATTAGTTAATGTGATACACCATATAAACAAAATGAAGATTAAAAATCATATAATCATATCAATAAATGCAGGAAAAACATTTGATAAAATCTAGCACCCATTTATAATAAAAACTCTCAGTGAAGTGGGCATAGAGGGAACATACCTCAATGTAATAAAGACCACATATGACAAACCCACATCCAGTATCACACTCAGTGGGCAAAACCTACAAGTGTTTCCCTGAAAATCAGGAACAAGACAGGGATATCCACTTTCACCACTCTTATTCAACATAGTACTGGAAGTTCTAGCCACAGCAATCAGACAAGAAGAAGAAATAAAAGGCACTCAAATTGGAAAGGAAGAAGTAGAACTGTTACTATTTGCAGATGACATGATATTGTATATAAAGACCCTGAACGATTTCAGCAAAAACTACTAGAACTGATCAATGAATTCAATAAAGTATCAGGATAAAAAAAAATACCCAGAAATCAGTTGCATTTTTATATACCATAATGAACTATCAGGAAGGGAAACTAAGAAAACAATTCCATTCACAATTGCTTCAGAAAAAATAATATACCTAAGAATAAATTTAACCAAGGATGTAAAAGACTTGTATTTAGAAAATATAAGACACTGAAGAAAGAAAATGAGGAAGATGCAAATAAGTTGAAACATATATGGTGTTCATGGATAGGAAGAATTAACATCATAAGAATGTCCCTGCTACACAAAGCAATCTATACATTCAATGCAATTCCTATTAAGATACCAATGGCATGTTTCACAGAACTAGAACAAATGTTTCAAAAATTTATATAGGCCCACAAAAGAAACCAAATAGTCATAGTAATCTTGAGAAAGATGAACAAAGGTGGAGGAATCACACTCCCTGCTATCAAACTATACTACAAGTTTATAGTAATCAAAACAGCATGGTACTGGCATAAAAACAGACATGTAGATTGAATGAGTGGAATAGAGAGCCCAGAAATAAGCCTACGACTTTATAGTCAATTAATATTGATTAAGAAGGCAAGAACATACAATTGAGTAAAGATAGTCTATTCAGTAAATGATGTTGGGAAAATTGGACAGATATGTGCAAAAAAAAAATGAAGCTAGACCATCTTATTATACCATACACAAAAATAAACTCAAAAGCAATTAAAGACTTAAACATGTTAGACTCAAGAGAGGGTGGTGGGGGATTGGATGAAAGAGAGTGAAGGGATTAACCAAAGAACACATATGCATAAACTGTAGACATAGACAACAGTGTGGTGATGGCCAGATGAAAGGGCCTGAGGGCTGGGTGGAGGCGGTCAATCAGAAGGGGGGTATGGGGACATCTATAATAGTGTCAACAATAAATATAAAGTTAAAAAACACCAGAAAAAATTAGACTCAAAACTATAAAAACCCTAGGGAAAACATAGACAGTAAAATCTGGACATTCCTTGTAGTAATATTTTTTCTGATATATCACCTTGGGCAAGGGAAGCAAAAGAAAAACAATGGGATTACATCAAACTGAAAAGGTTTTGCACATCAATGGAAACCACCAAAAAAATGAAAAGACTCACTGAATGGGAGAACATATTCACCAATACACCTGATAAGGGGTTAATATCCAAAATTTCTATGGAACTTATAAAACTCAATACCAAAAAAACAAACAATTCAATTAAAAAATAGGCAAAGGACATGAATAGACACTTCTTCAAAGAGGACATACAGATGGACAATAGACACATGAAAAGATGCTCAATGTCACTGATCATTGGAGAAATTCAAATTAAAACTGCAAGGAAATATCAGCTCACACTTGTCAGAATGGCTATCATTAATAAATCAACAACAAGTGCTGGTGAGGATGTAGAGAAAAGGGAACTTGTGCACTGCTGGTGGGAAGGCAGATTGGTACAGCCACAGTGGAAAGCAGAATGGCGGTACCTCAGAAAATTAAAAATGGAACTGCCTTATGGCCCAGCAATTCCACTTCTGGGAATATATCCAAAAAAAACCCTGACACACTAATTCAAAAGAATATATGCACCCTTATGTTCGTTGCAGCATTATTTACAGTAGCCGAGATTTGGAAGCAACCCACGTGTCCATTAGTAGATGAGTGGATAAAAATGCTGTGGTATGTTTACACAATAAAATACTACTCAAGTATAAAAAATGAAATTTTACAATTTTACCTTTTGCAACAGTATGGATGGACCTGGAGAGTATTATGCTAAAATGAAATAAGCTAGTCAGAGAAAGACAAGTACCATGTGTTTTTACTTCTATGTGGAACCTCATGAATAAAGTAAATTAACAAGAAAAATAGAAACAAACCCATAGATACAGAGAATAGACTGACAGTGGTCAGAGGGGAACAGTGTTGGGGGCTGGTGAAAAAGGTGAAGGGCTCAAGCAAAGAAAACAAAAACCTCAAAGAAACAGACAACAGTTTGGTGATTACAAGAGAGAAGAGGATCATGGGGAGGTTAAAGAGGGTAAAGGGGAATAAGTGGTGATGGCAGAAGACTTGACCTGGGGTGGTGCACACGCGGTGCAATACACAGATGATGTGTGATAGAATTATATACCTGAAACCTATATAATTCTATTAACCAATGTCACCCCAATAAATTCCATTCGAAAAGATGAAATCTCCAAGAAAGGGGGATCAGAATGATTTCCTGATACTAATACATATTTTCTTATTCAAATACTATAAATACCCTAACTGAACCATGTTGTTGTATTGATAAGCTGCAGGTAATTAAATAAGTGGTTCATTTTTTGAACATGTGTTTACTGAGCATTCTATGTGCAGAGCATATCACTAAGCAATGGGAGAGGCGCAGACACCGTCTCTCCCAAGGAATCTCTGATCTAGTTGGGAAGACAAAGCATGCAGACACAAAATTTAAATACACCTTTGTGATAAGAAAAGAGGAGACTTCCGAAAAGGCATACAGATGCTTTATTTAAATCATTTGTTTTCATTTTTCTTCACACTAAATTTGTGAACGGAACATCAGCGGGTTACTTGGATTGAATTGGGCTACATTTACTTAATTATTTAGCTTGAATTTTATGTAGCCATACTTGTGAGACGATTAATAAATTTTTTTTTTAAAAGGAAAAGAAAAAGTCGGGTAATTCATTAATCTTTCCGCGCGCCCCGCCCCTTATTCAAACTACTATGTCAGGACCAAACTAGGTGCTGAGAGAAAACAGTGGATTAGAGACAGTGTCCCTGTGCTGGAGAATTAGAGTGCAGTAAGGGGATAGATTCATAAACTGTGGTGCTCCAAGACTCTTTTATGTGTTGCGATAAAAATCAGAAAGGTGTACGGAGCAGCGGTAAAGCATGTGGGCGTTATGAATTCGGCCAGCCAGAGGTCATATCATAGCGCTATCATTTACTGCCTGTGTGACGTTGAGCACAATTCTTAACCCCTGTGAACCCTGAGAAAACTAAATCCCAGTTTTCTCATCTGAAAAATGAAGTAACGAAAGATCCTGTTTCCTAGGCTTATTGTATTTGCTAGATGAATTAATGTGTCTAAAGTTCTTGGCAATAACAAGAGATATTCTCATCAGCTGTTCTGTCTCCAGACATCTGGACGGTTTTCCTATAAGAAGTTACCTCCGTCTGAGATGACTCCAGTATTGGTAAAGAGGAAAGCTTAGAATCTAGGAGAACACTCTGGACAGAGAGAAGAACATCATGAAAGAAGAATGGCCATGAATGAGATACACAGGGCAGTGTAAGCCTTTTGACTGGCCTACACCTCTGGCTTTCCAGTGAAAGGTGGGCCTGTCATTTGGGAGGGACCTGAAGATGGAAGACAGACGGAGGCTAGATAACGCGGGGCCTCTGTATCCTTGTACAGAAGTTGGGATTTGATCCGGGCTGTAGCACAGACAAGGAGAATTTTAATCAGAGAAGCCACGTCATCAAATTAGACTTGGACAGAGTGTAGAAATTCATTTGAACAGGGAGAAACTGGCAGCCAGAAAAGCAGTTAAAAGAACGATGGTTATAATATTTCAGGGAATAGATAATAATGGCCTGAAGGCCGTAGCTGTGATGGTGGAGAAAAAGGCATGATTCTGAGAGATTTTAGGGTGTGAAATATGTAGGATTTAGTGAATGATTGTGTTTGTGAGGTGATTAAGGAGGAAAAGTCCAGGCTGTCTCACAAAAATGTCTGCAAAATGAAAAAAAGCACATTCTTCCAGATAAGTTAAGTGATGACTATTCCAATTAGTGCTGCAATTTGTTTCCACCCTCTTTACCCCTGGGTGAATTAACAATTTTCCTCACTGATTAAGTACTCACCTGATTGAAGATAGGCAAGCACATTATTGATTCTTAAAGAGCAATAGTTAATTCTGTGCCTAACCATTCATGAAAACTAGTGCTTTTCCTACAAAAATAAAATAAATTTCAATGATCAATTATAACACAGAAAGTTAGCGCTAATGAAGAGATCTGTGACTCAACAATGAACTCTGAGTTTATTTGCAATTGTAGTATTTGAAAGCTTTAAGGGCTATTCACTAATGGATTTCATTCCTAATACAACTATTATGCTGAAATTTAATCAGGCAATTTCATCACTTCTGTTGGGGAAGAGCTCCTTGTCTATGGTGTACAGTTGCTGTATGCATTTTGATATGGACTACAAAAAGTTCAGCTTTATGGCTTCGAAAGCCTTAACCTCATCCTGGGAAAGCCTCAACCAGTGAAAGGTAAGAGTCATTTGTGATTATGGATTGGAGAATTTTAAATCTACCTGCGTTAGCCTTCTTTCACTCTTAATTGTTCTCCCAGTTGGAAGACATCTTGCTAACCCATGTTTTCATTCAAGGAGACCATCGTGAGGTCAGGGGACGTTCCGTTGTGGTTTAGGAACGGAGGGAGATTTGTAACCTCTCTCCAGATTAGGCACCGTGAGAGAGGATGAAATAGTATTGTCTTTTGAAGTGCACTTTAGTTTTGTTCTGTTTGCTAAATATGGCTTAAGCTTTTTAAACTGTGCCTGTGTCTCTTGCATAGTAAGTAAGGCTATGCATTAGTTAACCAGGATACTATTGCATGCCAAGATGCCAGCACTGACCAGATGCATCCATGCTAGTTAACAATTATCAAAAGTTAAAATCACTGCAAGAAAAATAATGTTGAATATATGGAAGTAATATAGAAAAAATACCAAAACCTTTTGGTTTTAGTCTTTCTTTAGAGGAGCCTAAAGAATTATTATGGGATGTGACATGTTATGTTGAAGAAAGGCTGAATCAGGAGGTGACTAAAGAAAAAAAATTATGAAATAGTCAAGAGTTTATTATAGATAAGTTTTTGAGAAAATCTTTATTTTTTAAAACTGAGCTTAAAGCTTCATAATTTCTACTACAATTCCATTTTCTGCCCCAATGAATTGATAGAAGGGAAATACTCCAAAATGTCAATGCTAAAGTTTTAAATATTTAAGAAGCTTAACAAATGATAGAATTTGGATTTGAATTAGTGTTTTTCAGTCTAAATTTCAATCTTTACTGCAAGAATAATGATAAATAGTCATTAGGCTATGTTATTATGATCTACATCTCCCATGGCTACTTAGAGTGTTCCATTTGAGTAAAGTGACAAGAATTCCATCAAGGCCAAACAATCATTTTGACTTTGTGTTTTATATTTTCTTCAGTGGATTATTAAATTCTTTGATCATAAGCAAACTTTGGCAGCCTTCAGCTCTGCTTTAGGCATCTCTGCTTTATGATTGTCCCCTAGAAGATGCCAGTACAGCTCACTTGAAAGAGCACTCGAAGTGGAGCTTTTGGTCTGTAAAAAGCTCTTAGGTAATAGGAGAAAGAGAAAATTACTATAAATACTAGCTCAGAAGGAAACCAACACACTAAAGTGAACAAAGAATAACAGTTTATAGATATATGTGAGAGTCCTTGCTACACAGAAAAAAATACAGTGTCATAGGTGAAAAGTAGGCATTAAAACCACTAATTTTTGGTAAGGCTCTCCATCACATCACAAGTAATGAACAACCATTTGGGCTCATATTTATGGTTATAAGAGGCAGAGAAGGGATGAATAGGATTGTCTCAACTCATAGTGGTTTGTAACTCTTGAATTTATTATTTTGGATTGTGACTTTCACCTACAGAAAACGTAAGGGAGGACATTTTGACATGGCTGAAGATGCAATTCTTTCAAAACGGCATTCTCAAGGTGTAGAAGCTCAGTTACTTTGTCATTAAAGAATGTCCCCAACAGACATTACCTCATTTCTGAACCTTGCCCATTCTACAGAGAAATCTGGTAGTGTTTGGGTGAAATTCAGTGTTTACATACCCTGTGACTCAGTGATAGTCCTGGGTAAATATCACAGATAAATACATACACTGATCTGTAAGGGAACATATTCAATATATTCATGACAAAATTATTATGATGGAAGAAAGTGGAAGGAATCTAAGAAAATGAGTAATATAATGGATACAGACCACAGGTTTCTAACCAGCAGTGAGAAGCAATAGATGGCATGTACAGAACGCAACATGGACAGATCTTAAAAAAGGGAAATGGGAAAAGGGATAAAAAAATTAAATCAACACTCATGGACATGGACAGCAGTGGAGACTGTGGAGGGGAAGGGAGTAAAAGGGGGATACATAGTAATAGGAAAAAATACAATAAAAATAAATTTTAAAGCAAGAATAAATCAGTTACAATTCTAGAGTTTTGTGTAACCACGAATGACAGGGAATCCGGCTGAGGAGTGTTAATTAAGCAAGGAGGTCATGAGACTGAGGTAGTGCTGATACCTTAGCAGCCTGTGTGAGTAGCCAGAGCCTAAACCTGTAAATACCTACAGGTTAAGAAATCGAAACCTAAGGCAAATCAATCACAAACAGCCCCGTAGGCTTTCCCAAACAAACACGGCAACCGCTTTAACTATAGGCAATCTGATAATTCCCTTGGTTTGCTTTCCCCTTGTCTCTGTACAAATCTTTCCCTGGCTCCTATGACAGAGAGCTCCTAACCACCCCAGTTTGGCACTGCCCAGTTAATTAATCTTGTAACTGTAACGCCTTGTACTCTGTCATCTTTTTATATATTGTTGATGTATGCTTTCTTGAAGTATCATTACGTTTATATACTTTGTTCTTTTGATTAGGATTTTTTTGCTTATATTCTCTCCATCTTGCTTTCTTGCCTGTTGGATTTTATAATAAATATTTATTGAGCACTTATGATATAGTGGATTTCATGCGTAAAGGCAAATACAAATTAAAAATGAGGCCTTAGGTGTGGGGTGTCAGGTCCCGGGAGCTGAGCCCAGACAGGGAAGAAAGCGCCGGACTCAAACCCGCAGTCGGAAAGGGCAGCGCCCCGAATGCGCGCCACCGGCAAGGAAGGCCAGGCAGGCGGCTGGGTATTTCGGTCCTCAGGACGGCAAACGGAAGACGGGGAGCCAAAAAAAAAAAAAAAAAGAGTCCTTAGCTCTTCTTGTTGAAAATAAGGGAAAAGACTGCCTCTTCCTTTATTTATTCACTATTTTCCCTCTTGAAAATACATTTAATCTTATTCAGATTAGAAATGTGCCATGTTTCTCTCCCAAACCCCCTCCAAACAAAAGGCCTCATCCTTTTCTCCCCTTAGGTATTAGTTGTTTGAATTTTTAAAATAAAAGCTGCCCTAGGCAGTGTGGCTCCCGTTGGTTGGAGTGTCATCATAAACCAAAAGGTCACAGGTTTGATTCCCTTCAGGGCACATGCGGAGGTTGTGGATTCAGTCCCCAGTCTGGACACACAACTGAATGACGTGTCTCTCCCACGTCAGTGTTTCTTTCCCTCTCCTTCTCTTCGCCTTTCTCTGAAATCAGTGAGCTAGTCCTCAGGTGAAGGTTTAAAAAAATGGATATATTAAGTTCGTACAACAACATGATGTTTTGATATATTTACTTTAGAAAATTTGCAATTGAGTTCTTTCTCTCCCTCTCTGAGATGTATATAAATAAGTGTTTTAAAAATTAAATAAACCTCCTAAGGAGGTTCTTTTTGAGGACGTGGGAACCATCTCTGAAATGTAATTATCAAGGAAGAGAGCATCCCTCATTTCCCAGTTTCTGTGCTAGGGTGAGATCCCACCTTCAGTGACTGCCTTGCTCTAAGTTGCAAAACCACCTTTTCTCATAAAGACATTAGAAATTTATATTCCTTTGGATAAAGCCAATTACTAACACAGATGGTCACCCCAATTACCAAGTGAATTTAGGATGAACTATATGACAAATGGTGCTGTCAAGTCCACTTACTTGAGGACAAGTTATTGTTTATCTTGAGAATATGTATGTAATGGATTGTATCTGCTTGGCTGTATAAAAGGGTGAGGATTTTTTTTCTGTTTTCACACTCCCTTAGCAAATTGCCTGTGATGTGCTTCACATTCTGGGTTAATGCTTATTCAATGATAACATTTTTCCTTTGCCTTCTACCTTTATGGAGTTTTCTGGGTTAGGAAGAAAATTTATTTTTAATTATATTTTTCCAACATGTACTGTTACGGAAAAATGAAATGACCAGACACTGAGGGGTTAGGAACACGATCTTTATTTACGTGCACGGGCCCAGAGGAGACAAACTCCAAATTCTGAGCCCAGAACAATAGCCCCGCACTCCTTTTATGCTGGGCTAAGCGGGGGAGTGTCTCGGGAGGCATGGTATAGATTTGGCTCGAAGGGGCTTACAGAGGTGGGAGAGAAGCATTTACAGCATTAGTCAGGGCAGATAGCGTCTCAACACCTGCAGCAGGGCAGGTAACATTTCATTTCATCCTTGGTATCAGCCTTGACGCCCTCTACAGTACGAGAACTAAAAGTTAAATAGTAAAGAGTTAAATAATTGCTTGGGATGATTTATTTAATTACAATGCTCACATCAGCCTGTGCTTTTATATGAGCTTATGCTTCCATAAATATGTCTAATATAACCCCTTCCCTAGTAACTGAACATTTAATAACCAAACATCTGCTTTGTTGAGTAAAAGGTAGAAAGCTGATCCATGGAGCACACAGTTGGCATCAATGTGAGCTAAATTTATAATCCAGGTATACTAGCTCTCATGCCATTGCTAAGATTCTAAATCTGAAACTAAGGAAGCTGCACTCTGGTTCATGAAGAGCGTGGTGCCCTGATGGGTGTTTGTAGAGGGCTGAGCTACACCTTCCACCAGTGAATATCATGTAGTCCTCTTCCTGCCTTTACCCCGGGGGGAATTGGGTTTGAGGCTGTGAACTGGAGCATAACTTCTGGGAGCCTGAGATCTGGAGGTAAATTAGCGTTCAATTGCCTGTGTCCTTGCCCAGATTTTGGAATATCACTAATCTAGTCATCCTCCTTTACCTCTAGGTACTACCTGTCAATATCACAATACATTTCATTCTGAACCAACCCTGGTTGAGAAGAAGCTGTCTCATACAATCGCCAAGTAATTGGGAGGGCAGTGGGCACAGAGAAATACCATTTGGGAGGTAGGAAGGAAGGAAAAGTTATTTAAAAATTATTGTAACCATGCTGCTAATGCAGTATTATGTCATGCAGGTAATTCTGAAGTATGCGTGAGCATGTATGTGTGTGTGTGCATGTATATTTCAACTGAATTTCCTTTAGTTCTAGTAATTGAAACCAGCCAGCAAAGTTCAACTATTTATCATAGCTATAGTTTGTGTATGGCCTTAAAAGGACAATATTTATAATCCTTTTGTTTTCAAACCAAGCCCGTGCATTTTACATGTCTAAGTCAGCTAGATGCCAGGTAGCCAGCACCCAAAAGTAGAAAGCTCTAGACAGAACAGTCTTGTTCATAACTGAAGTCCTTTTTGCTCACTGTTTGAGCACTTATTCTTGCCTGGCCTCTTTCTTCGTCAAGCTGCTGAACTCTTGCCGTGCCTATAGTTAGGACCTCAGTGCTTGCTCTTCAGAAGTAACTGATGACAGACGCCCATTGGCTTTGCTTTTGAATACTGGCTCTCCTTCTGAGACATCGCTTTGTTTTACGGCCCCTCAAAGTAGCTAGCTCTCCTATCCAGACTCTCCTAAAAGATAATTTGTAATGTTTTATAGGAATTGATGTATTTTAAATTGCTAGAAGTCTTGTTCCCAAGTATTTAAACCAATATTCCACCACATTTCCAAAATTTGTTTAAAATATCCACTGATTGCATTTGGAAATACTGATTATGGAAAACAAACAAGAGTGTATTCTGGGGCCACATAGAATTAATGAGGCTTAAGGATGTACGATTTATTTTCTTAATCTGTACCAGGTATGTATTAATCATTAACAAAAAGATCCACAAAACCAGAATAGGCCTAGGGAAGTCTAGAGTAAAATAATAATTCTGAAGTAGAATTAGAGGTTAGCATTGCAAAGGTCAAAATCTAAGATGTGTTTTTAAAGAGTCATGTTCCAGTTTTCATACTGCAAAAGGAATGGTCCGGCATATTGGATCCCTTCCTTAGAGAAATAATAGTCAGAAACAGGGGACTGGGATAGTTCAAGGGGCCTGTGAAAGGGACAGAGAATGAATAACAAATATTTCCATTTCTTTTCAAGGCAAAGGTGCCATTAACTTGACCAATGGCCAGTTCATGGCTGTGCTGTTGACCACGTATATTCAAAATGTCACAAAGATGTGGTGTGACAATGAGAAATAGGATGGTTTGAAACTATGCCTAGTCAAACAAAAGTGAAAAATAAATGAAAAGTTATCTTAAAATTTTCCACAATAATGGGGAATAAAAACCCTATGATCATCTGCCATCCTCTGAAACTCCCTGGCCTTTGGATATCAAAATCAAAAGAGTTTCACTTATCTAAAAACACCATCAGCACCCAAAGTCATTTATTTCTAGGGGAAAATTCTGAGTGCTTATGTTTATTAAAAAGATTATTTCAAGTGCTTTGATAACTACTTCCCCAAGCCTAAAATATATTTCCCTGGGCAAGAGATCAGGAAGGATAATATAAGAGACAAAGCAGATTGGAGGGATCCCGGAAAGAGGCAAAGTGAAAGTGTTAGGAATGTGCAAGATCTGAGCCAGAAATGAATGTATACATGTCACCAGATGAGCCATACATAATCTTGCAGAGAAAAGGCTCCATGTCCTTAGCATGAAACTGAAGTAGCGAAGAAGGAGCAAAGGGCCACTGTGTAAGGCATCGTTTGAGTGCCCAACCGCTGCACAGTTGAGTCATCCACAGCTGACTATCCAGCCTTCACCGGACCTATCCTCAAGTGAGGTTGGCTGTGTAAATTTTGACTTGAACTTGTGTTCGCCAGTAACTAGAACCTGGCCCTAGAGATATCCTAGCAATGATTAATCTTGCCTGGGCTCTGGGGTTTTGTCCAGTCCCAATCTGTCTTAGCTATGTGGGTACCCAGCAAACATATATCCAAGGTCCAGTGGTTACCCACAAGCTCAGGAAGTGACGTAGGCCCTCTCTCCTTGACAAAGGTGAGGGTAGAACTTGCTTTTGGGAGAAGGCTGCATGAGCACCCCAGTTACATTCTTAGTGAACCAAACAAATGATTGGTGTTCCATAAATGATACTGATGGTGACCATTATTATTATTTCATTCAATGTATCTTGTTTATCATTTTGGGAGAAATGATTTTTAAATTGCTCCTTTAAATATTGTAATAGAGAAACGCACACATTGACCTCAAAACTGTGATGCCCAAAGGCCAGCGTCCCTTATAATGTGCTGCAGCAGGACTTGTTTCTTGCTGGCTGTTTATCATATTATGGATTGAACATTGAAAAATTTATTTTCCTGGGCTTGGCTAATGTTTGTTTTATCACTGGGACACATGTTTTACATCAGTTGACCCACGACTTATTTCTTTGAATGTATTGTATGCTTTTTTTTCATCTCTATAAATACAACAGTGATCTAACTGCCATATCTGTCACCACTGTTTTTGCCTTAGGATTGGTTCAGATGATCTGCCTTTCTAGCAGTTTCCCACTTTATCTTTTGGTCGTCCAAATGTTCTCTCCTATGGCTGCATTCTTAACTGAAGAGACAATCCTCTCATTCATTCATTATAGTATATTGTATCTCTGGCCTTAGACTTAGACTTAGAGTCTACAAGAGGGAAGAGAGAGATTGATTAATCAATTTATTAGTAGGCACTTAAAAAACTATATAACCTATTGTGAAAACTCTAATGTTATAAACTAAATGAAAAAAGACTCTTAGAACTGTGAGAGGATATAATGTAGGGCTTCCATCTAGTGATGGTGGTCTTCATTAATGCTCTTCTGAGGAATAAATATTTGTGCTGAGATCAAAAGGATGAATGTGAGTTTAGTAGCTAAGGAGAGGTGACGAGGAATGGGGTAGAGAAGACCATTTGAGGACAAAGGTTTTGCTAGACTGCAGTGTGATTTGCCAGCAATAAAAGGGGAAATTTCTATGCTGCTGATTTTTATTATTTCATTCAACATAGATTTATTGAGCACTTATATGCCAGACATACTTAATAATATGCTGCAAATACAATGGTGAGGAAATAGTTATTTCCTTGGCTGTTTGTTTATGCAGTTCTTCAGTTAGCTTGCAATTTAGTGGGGTAGAGAATAACTAACAAAATGGTTACAATATAAGTATAGAAGTTCAAATACAACAGTGTTATAATAGCTGCAAGATGCTTTTATAACATGTATTAAATAATAGGAGAAAAGCTCTCCTGTAAATAATATTATTAAGATGAGAGCTGAAAGATGGATAGATATTAAATAAGAAGGGGGGGAACTATTTCAAGATGAAATAACAGAGGTTCTCGTGTTAGAGAAGAGCATATCAGAGGATGAGTAGTACAAGATAAAGATGGAGAAGTAGGAAGAGGCTAAGCTGTACTGGGCCTTCTAAGTAGGATGTGTTAGTCTGGGTCCTCCAAGAAGCAGATGCTGAGACAGGATATTATTAAGGGGGTAACTGTGTGAAAGGAAATAGGAAGAAATAAGGAAAAACTGGGAAAATTTTCAGACCATAATGGAAATTGGGTAGAAGCATCTAGAGTAATATTCAATCTAAAGAACTTTCAGTAAAGCTTCCAGGGGTACCTGGCACCAATGTTTGCAGACAAAAGAGTTTGTGTCTCTTAGGAAAACGGTTTCCTTTGTAATTAGTAGAGAGCAGTCCATGGGTGTCATGGCCTTGAATTAAAAGAAGAGATGGATTTCAAAACCCAGCAGATTTGTATTTTGCTGATTGCCTCACTGGTGTCACTTAATATATTCTTCTGAGTTTAAAATACCGGTTAACGGGTCATTACACAGAGAGACCAGAGCAGATTCAAGTGTAATATCTTTACAAGCATAGCTTTTCTCTTAACTTTTCTTAGGGCACCTTTTGGTATACAGGCATTTACTATTTTGCTGTATTCAAGTCTGGCAGTATTTTCCTTTTTATTTCTTTTCTTGTTTGCAGTGTTTGGTCTGTGCCTATGTAGCTCTGTGCAGTATTTAAGAGCATATGGAATTTAGACTACCTGGGTTATGAGCCTATCCTTATCATCGTGTAATCTTGGACAAGTTTATTTATAAAGCTAATAGTTATTGGGTTCTTATAACATACTAGCCACAGTGTAAATTTTCTTTCCTGGGTATTTGTTTCATTGCATTTTTTTGGTCCTCTTTTGTTTGGTACTGGTATTTCTTTTCCACTTTTGTGCTTACAATCATTTTGTACTTTTGCATGTTAGGTGTGCCTTTTGTGTCTCAGTTTTGAGTTTTTATTCAGCCTGACAATCTTTTTTTAAAAAAGCGGAGCATTTAGTCCACTTACACTAAAAAAAAAAAAATCATTGACATATTTAGTATATTGCAGAAAATTAGGTTAGAAAATCCCATGGAAACAAAAGGTAGTGGATTTTCTCTATGTGAAATGGGCATAAAATGTTTTTTTTTGAAGCAATGATAGTTACTGCCTTATTTTCAAAGAAAAATAACTCTAGTATTGGTATAGAGACTTATAAGTAGGAAAATAAATAATGACAGTGTTACGATAATGCAGAAAACAGCCAGGGCTTCATCCAGGACAATGCCGGTGGGAAGAGAAAGGACAGCATGGGCACTACGTTGGAAAAGTTAAGGCGCAAAAAGACAAATAATTAGATGCAATGACTGAGGAAGGGCAGAGCTTTGTCATAAACTTTCTCCCAAGTTTTTAGACTTTGTAGCTCACAGAGATGTGTAATTAATCATTTCTATAATAAATAAAGTGGATAAGGAGACTTCTGCTCTGGGAAGTAATAGTTACTGTTTTAAGGAGGCTGAAGTTCGGGAGCCTGGAGGTAATCTAGGAAAAGCTGTCCAGGGGCAAGTATAAGATTTAAATCCGTAGTTCATGAGCTAGAGCGTAAAACATCACTTAAGGAATGGCAAACATGTAGGTGACAAAGATGATAGTTGAATTTCTGTGAGTAGATGATTTCAAAATAAGAGCATATTTATGGAAAAGGGAAGAGAGCCTATAACAGACCTGAGGGAGCAGCAACATGTTGAAAGATGAGTAGGCTATACAGAAACACGAGGGGAGGGAGAAAGCATTATGACGGCGTGTCGTGATGGAAACCCGGGAAGGAAAGTGTTTCTAGCAGCAGGAGCTGATGATTACTGTCATAGACCTCGGAGTGTTTTCATAAAGTAAGAAATGAAGAGAGATCACCTATTGGGTTTAGAAAATTGAAAATAATTTGGAAATCTTCACAAGGACGTTTGAAGAATTTTGCCGATAAGTACCAAAATTAAAATTCTTGCCCAGGTCGCGGGTACTAGGGCTGATTTTTGCCAATGGGCGAAGGCAATGTCCAGCCGCCCTGCTTCTGTGTTCTTCTGCATGGGGAGCATGAAAAATTCCCATTAGTATGAGAGCCACTGAAAGTGTTGCTGTGTTCTGGCACGGAAAGTATCTGCCATCACCCAGCATCTGCTCACTCATCTTGAATCCTACTACCGCAGTGCCTGAAATATAGGAGGTATTCATTTGTTTAGCAAACATTTACTGACCATTGACTCTAGTGTAAGTATTGGGAACACGAAGACAAAGTAAGACTGGCTTCTTCCTTATGAGCTGTTCTTTGACAAGTCGGGGAGACAGATGGCAGCACATTAGGGCTCTGATTATTCTTCCTATAATAACATAGTCTACCAGGTACGAAGCAAAGGTATAATAAAAGCCATATATGTATTATTTCAGTGAGGTCAAATCTTTTAAAACTAGAGTAATTTTTCTTTTGCTTCTCTGTAGTGGAATATAAATATTGAAAACATGTGCTTCCATAAAAAATACCTATATAATCAAAGCTATCTATTAAAACATAAAGTCCTTCAGTACAAAGTCAACACCTGCCTCAGATACTTTCTGTAATAATTGACAGATGCTAAACAATTATTGGTTTATGTATATACAAATCCAATAAAATGATTTTCACTGTGTCTACACAAAACCAATAAAATTATTTAGATATAAATATTTGATTATTTTATTTGGTCTACAGCAAATATATCAAACATCTGACAGGCACATTTCCAGTTATTCTCTCTGCATTTTTGGAGGATACTGCTAATCAACAGTTACCCTCTTTCTTTCTAGTCTCAGGCATGGACACAAAATCTACGTCAGCACAGTGTTCCAGGCAGCTATTACCAATCGATTCACATGAAACAAAACCTATTTGCTCTCTATGATCTAATAGGGTAAAGCATCTATTAAAAATACAACATAAATGGCATAATCAGCCATTTTAGCATGTCTTAAATAGGTACCTGCCTTATTAAGGCATTAAACATTAATCATATAGCTGGCACTTTTGATAGCTTATTACATACATATTAGGCACTATATAAGTATGTTCTTTATATCAACTAATTTAAATTTTATAATACTATTAAGTAGATGTTATTACCTTATCCACTTTACAGAAAGGAAACTGAAGCCCAGAAAGATGAAATAAACTGTGTATTGACACACATCTAGTGATCGGGAGACCTGAGATTGATTCTGGCTCCTGAGCTATGCAATTAACCACCATGGACCAAAACTGAATCCACGTAAAGTTGTGCCTGCAAATGGCTTTATCCAGAAAATCAAGAGAAAACCAATACTAAAATTTTGATTTGTGCTAAGGCGTTGTATATATACAATTAGGAAACATCCTTGGAACTTAGACAACCTGGTAAAGGTTAGGTGCTGGATTGACATAGACTTCTTGCTTGTACACTGTGCTCTACTGAAAACATCCCATGGCAAAATCAGGAAACACGTGTGTCAGTGTTTGTATGCTGCTCTCCTCTCCAGGCATTGGCAGCACTTCACGCAATAAATACACATGTCCATTGCTGGGGAAACTTCCAAAGAAATAATTTCAAAAATGATGAACAACAGATATTTACACAGCAAGATCATTTTAGCACTTAAAGTTATAATTAACTAATATGTGCCAAGCAGAGGTGATGTGGAATAAACTGTTACTAATTTGTTATTACCATTCTCATTACCATAGCTTTAAGTATTAGTAATAGTATAGAATAATAGGTGCCCAGAATAAAAAATAATTTCCATAGTAAGTTTAATGGCTTTAAATCAAAGGTCAATGGTAGTTGAAATGAAAATTATAATAATGAACCAAAATGGCTTTATGTCGATAAATCAGTGCGAAAGAAGGGTCTGCCATGCTCGTGTGAACGGACGCACAGATGGCGAATTCCAGGGAACAGAGCCGGTTCAAGTCGGATTTAAATCGAATTGCTTAACTAGGGAAGTTCTTCCAGAGAGAATTACAAATGGTTGTCCTGATGCCAGAAATCCTAATAATGTCAAGATCTTGACTTGTGGCCAAGGGATACACTTGCCGAGACGCCAGGACTCCCTGGCGTAACCTGCTGCGGCAGTTGTTTAACACATTAGAATGCGCGGCAGACTTTGCAGAGGAACAGAGAGGGGAAATCTAGCCATTTCAAGTAGAAGGGTTAATGCGTGTACCACAGTCCCATTATCATGCATAAAATGTCCAGAAAGAAGTAATTCATAATACATTCTAGCAAAACTAGCAACTAGATAGAGTCTCTTAACTCTTGCAAACCAAAAATTAAGGTAATTTGCTCCTTTTATGTGCCCATTGAACATTCATTATGTGTTAAATGGTCTATTAGGCTCTTCCCAAGTATTATTTAATCTTCACAACAGCCTTGCTGATTTACTTAACAAGTAACCATAAGAAAATTATTATTATTTTCACATTATAGGTAAGGAAAATAACACTCAGATATTAGAAAACATGTCTGATATAATGGAGCATCTATATACTAGAAATATTTGAACTCAGATTTGGCTAATACCACAGCTCTCTCTGTTAATCCACTTTGCCCCCCAGATGAGTAGAGGGTTTCCTTGCTTTACTGTTTAGTAATTTGACAACTATGGAGTACACTGCTCAGGTCTCCCTTGAAGAAAGAGTTTGTTGTCAGCTGTAAGACTGTGAACCTCCAGTATAGAACTTACAACCACAGTAACATTCAGCATTCAAGCCAAGGCCATATTCTTCCCAGAAGTTCCCGGTCAATGACTGAGCACAGTGTGGGGACTAAGGCTTAGAATTTCTGCTCAATATTTGTCTCCTCTAATGGGCAATCTTTGCTCCAGAACTGTCTATAGGTTCCCAATTGCCTATTCAGAAACAAAACATTTCCCCTCCTCACCCAAATTACCTCAGGAAATAGAAAAGACACTAAACTAAAGGATTTCTTAGGTATTTTTTTTTTTACTAAAGTATAGTTGTTACAATATTATATTAGTTTCAGGTGTATAACAGTGATTCAACTTCTGTATACCTTATGATGTGATCACCATGATAAATCTAGTAACAGTTTGTCACCATGCAAAGTTATTACAATGTTATTGACTGTATCCCCCATGCTGAACATTACATGCCTATGACTTATTTTACGCCTGGAAGTTTATCCCTTTTGCTCCTCTACATCTTTTTTTACCACATCCCCATCAACACCCTCTGGCAACCACCAATTTGCTCTCTGTAAGTCCACTTCTGCTTTGTTTTCCTTATATTCTTTTCTTTACTCGACTAATTGTATTTTGTTTCAGAGTATTAGGACTCATTCTTCATCTTTAGTCTTTTGCTGTTTTAATTCAAAGTGTTTGGATAATAAAACCACTTCATAGCTTGAGAAAAAATAACAAGCATCGCTAAGGAACATAAAAGGAGGCAGAAACTTTTCATCTGCAACACCCTCCATTCTTGGTCTTTTTTTCTGGAAGTAAGCACTTTTAAATACTTGAGAGAATGTCTAGGAAGTCTCTGTTGTTTAAAACAATTTAATGCACTTGCACTGCCTCCTACGTTCTTACCTGATTCTCATCTCCTTTTTGAAATAAATTATGTATCTGTGTGTTGTCTGTGTGTTCGTATTGTCAGTAATCTAACTTGAAATTATATACTTAAGCTTAAATTGATTGACTTTACAAGATGAGGAAATTATAAGATAAGTAGTATATTTTTATTTTTACTTAAAAAAATCTTTGATGACTCATTTGTTGATTTCTGTCAGGTGAACTTAAAAATTGTCATAATTTATAACATATTCATTGAGTTCTGAAGTATAAAAACATTTTTCTTTTAGCCTATGGAATTACTCTAAAAATTAAAAATATATAATACCTATGATGACCATGAACAATATTAATCATTGTAGAACCAAACAGAATTACTCATAGAACAAGAAATATAATTATAAGTAACAAACCACTTCTCAGTTGAAGAATCAAACATTAAAGTGAATAAATTCAGTTTTCACATACTTTATTAATTATTCACAATTGTGCCACCTTTAGTTTTCAGTTTTATATGGCTCTTTGCATTTTCTGTAATTTCTACTTATCTTTGCTTTTGCTATTTTTAATAGATCAGACACATATTATCTGTATCATATTATTAGAATTTTCCAAGTTCTTACTTATATATGAATTATACATTTTGTGTATCCACTTACTTATTAAAGATCCTGACTTCCTGCTCTAATTTAAACTATTTATTTTCTCTGTCTGTTGCACAGCCTGTTGTTTGTTGCACTCCTGGGTTAGTTTCAGAGTTTGTTGGATTCCATGTCTTTCTTTTTCTGCGGGAATGCATCCTGAATGAGTTTTTGGGACAGAGAAGATAAATTTCTAAACCTTAATGTTTCTGAAATGGTCTCTTCAGTTTGTCTTCATATTAATTTGCTGGTTTGGTCAGGTAGAGAATTAAGGCTAAATTCATTTAACTTTCATATTTTGAAAACATTGCTCCCAACTGTTTCATCATCTTGTACCCAATGTTGATGAGAAGTCAGGTGCCTTCCACAATGGATACCCCTTTTCTTCAATCATTTTTCAGCTAGATGAACTTTTAGACTGTTATGACTGACTGGCATGTTGCCCCACAACCAACTCTGCATTTTAAGAATCTCCAATGTTATCCAGGAATAGCAGGTCTATCTCTGTCACAGGAAAAACAAATTGCATGTTAGTGCACAAAAACAAATTGTGTACTACCTGTCGTCTGGAACAGGAAATGCTTTGTTAATGCTGTTCAAAGATCTCAATGAAAGAGACCACATGTTTTCCTGAACCAAGTGGATGCAATTAGTAGTTGTGATTAGCTGAATAGGTAGACTAAATAAAGGAGATAAAATTAAAAATTATTGTAAGTGGTCCTTTATTAACAGACAGCAATATTAAATTAAACCATGTCTCAAATCTGTTTAATATAAGGTATTAAGTTCTGTATTTAGCTGATGAGAGAGGAAACTACCTTTTACAAGTCATTACTTTGGTCTAAATTTTTTATCCATTAAACTAATTAAAAGTATTTTTGACTATAAGGATTTGCTTACTCAAAGAAGTGGAATTGAAAAATAAAATTTTGGAGTGTTAGTAGATCTAAAGGAAGGTTAAATTGTGTCAACCTCAAAATTAAATAGCCGGTTATCTTACTAGCACTTTTTGGGGACTAGCAAAGAATTTCAATTCGGGACAAGAAAGTTATAGTGAATCATAGGTGATTCTGAAGCAACAAAGGAAGGTTTGCTTTTATTAGGCTTTAGGAGGAAATTGGGGAGGGTTGTTTTGAACAAAAGTTCATTGGAAGAGAACAAAAGTTTGAGGCCGTGGCGATTTCTCATTGGTTGTAAGTGGTGGTTAATGGGTTGTTGCTGGGGCAGAAAGAAATCCTTCCTATTTTAAAAGCAGGAGATAAGACTTCTGTGTGAAAAACTTACTCCCTGGTCACGATAATTCTCATCTTCCTTCTCCCTGCTGGTTATGGAGGCTGCAAATAGTGGTTCCTATGTGCACGAGATCTCCCCCTTCAGGGCTTCCCGACCCCATTTTAAATGAGGTTCCCCTTATTTATTTTCACAATAGTCTACACGGACATGGCAGAAACCAGGGAAACACCAGGAGTGCCCGGCAGTCAGTACTCGCAAACCCTCTTCCAGGGCGAGAACTGACAGCTTTATCGACTCTCAGGCACTATGTCCGTTCCCAGTTCTCGGTAGAGAGCTACTAATTGGGCTCAACATTTGTTAGGAATCTGCCCTCAAAGGCAGAGTTCCGTAATACAGTCATCCGTGGGGATCCGTGGGAGTATTCATTACAGGACCCTGCAGATACCCAAATTCACAGATGTTCAAGTCCGTTATAAAAAATGGTGTAGTATGTGCATATAACCAGCACATATCCTCCAGCATGTGTTCTCGGGTAATCATCTCTAGATTACTTATAATTATAGCACGTCAGTGTAAATGCTATATAAATAGCTGTTATATGGCATTATTTAGGAGGTAATGATAAGAAAAAAGCCTGTACTGTGCATGTTTAGTACAGAGGCTAACATTGTGAGCCTAACTACATAGTACATGTCAACAACAAAGTAAATTTTTCTCAAGTATTTGTGATCTGAGGTTGGTTAAATCCATGGATATGGAAACCATGGATATGCAGGGCTGACTATATAAAAGAGGCAAAACTCAGCCCTGAAAAAATGCTACTAATATTAAGTGTTAACAAAATGCCTAGGTTTTGTATGGTATTTATGACTCTCACTTCACTCAAACAAACAACATTTCAGGGTCAATGTCACAGAGAAGCTCACTAGCCACTCTACCCAAAGGTACAATAAACTTGCAATAAACTTACCTGACTGCTCTTGCTAAACAGGAAAGTCATTAGCTTGTGTTGGCAACAAAACCTGCCTTTCTTTCTATGTATTTTTCATGGTTCCACACGAAGTCCATAGTAGGGCCTCAAAAAGCAAAAGGTATTTTACATTGTGCTCTTTGCTTACATTAACATCCCTTCCAAAGAAATAAATAAGCAAACAAAACCCAATAAAATTGAGAGTGGAAAAAAAATCAGTCAATCATTGAAAGGAAACAGAATAAATGATTTATCTTAAGGAGGCATTTCATGAATAACTTAGTAGGCTCCAAGAATTACCTTATGGTAACTTTCCAGTTGTAAATTAATATACAATCTTAAATTATAGATTATGATATCCATGCTTAAGATAATAGAAATGTGTAACTCAAAAAGATGACATAAGTAAATTGCCTCATTTTATAGGCTAGAAACTAGTCTCTGGACAGAAAAGTGGTTTTCTAAAATTAAAGAGTTTGCTACTGCAAGAGGCAGACTCCAATCCAGACTTCCTAACTTTAAATTCAGGGCTCTTGGAAATAGTTTCTAAAATTGTATTGCAGCTTTTCAAAAGGCTTATATTCTGTCAACTATTTGAATCTTTTGGTAATAATTGGGGTTATACTACTGAAAAAATATCTTCATTCTATAAAGGAATGATTTTTCACAAAAGTGATCTCTATTTTGTAGGACAAGTATTTGTCTGGAAAGGTTAAAATTTCAGTGATATTATTTTGGTTATTTTCAGATTTTTATTTGAGAGTATTTTATAAAGCTAAGCATATGACTTAAGCCTATTTCTCTGAGATTTTAATGAATAATTTTAATATTATTTTTATGACATCTGAATATTTAGTTGCATTTGGCCAAAATACCTTTAATAATTTCTTTATTAAATTTCTAATCCAAATGCTTATTTAAGCAGACAATAGGAGCTGCCTATTTTTAACTATTGGAGACATAGGACTAAATTACATATGGTTTCTCCTTTTGTGGAATTCATAGGATAGATAACTAGATGGAAAGACATTGAAATAGTTATAATGCAATGTAATAAGCAGTGTATTCTAGAGAAGAGTCAGAGTGTTCTGAAAACACAGAGTAAGTGTCACAGGGGGTATGTGCATGCGAATCATTATAGTTCCTTTCCTCAAAGGTTTCACAGTTTGGGAGCTTCAGTAATGATTTCTATTTAATGGGGCAAATGCCCTATTGTGACTATGGTTGGCATACACATTTTTAGAAAGATAGATGTTAAAGAATATGGAACTTTGCTAGAATTTCTGAAGTAAAAAAAATGAGACATGCATTTTTTTTCCTTCTCTTTATAATTCGAAAATAAGAGTTGTCAACAACACAGGTTAGAAAGTCATGAATTTCATAAAAGTGGTACAGACAATGCTATGGAAATTGAGAGGTGGGAAAAATCTTTTCTAGATATGAAGAGTAGACTCCACTGAGAATTTGGTCATTTAGCTCTGTAAGTGTATGATCAAGATATGAGAAATTTATCAATGGGTAAGTATTAAGGATACTTCTAAAATGTGAATGACATTAATGTGCTTAGTATTTATTTTGCACATATGGAGAAATTGACTATATCTGTGTTGTTAGAGCATAGAGTATATCAAGAAAAGTGGTACAAAAATGAAGTTAAAAAAAAAGTTGGAGCCTAAATAAGTAGATCATTAAAATTGCTGATTTTGCAATTTGTCCAGTCACCAGTTTGGAGCTGTCAAAATTATCTGAACTGGTTATGCTATCAGGGTTGTATTTCAGGAAAATGAATCTGCTAGTCTCAAGCAGTCTGGCTTGGATGTGACAAACACTGGAGGCAGCAGAGACCAATCAGAACACCACTTCAGTAATCCAGGTAAACTATAAAGACCTAGAGTAAGGTAGCAGTAGAAGAGATATTTGGGAAATGTAATGCAAATTACAAAATTATTTTCACATTAAATATATCCACATATTATTCACACTTTGCTAGGAATATTTATTTCATATGTATTATATATAATATTATATATAATATATACTATGTGTGTATACCCCCAAGACAAATATTTTGGAAGAATAAAACATTTTCTAATTAAAGTTACCCAAAGTATCATGTATTTCAGAAAACCAGGAAATAGAGTGGATCTGAGTGGACCAGTGAGATGGATTTGATTTTTGTCTTACAGTTAAAGGTGTTAAGGGAAGAGATAGGAGATGGAAAATTAAAATGTAATGATAATGAACTGATTTAGGTGTCAGGAGAATGTATCCAAAGAACAATTCTTTGTCAGAGGGTTGTATTATTCAAATTAGGGGAAATGTTAGGGAGCCGAGTACAAGGTAAAACCGGAAGATTTCTGGAAGGAGAACACACGTACGTCCCTCGTATTCCTTCTTAGGACCACCAGTCTTAAGCTTTTGAGTCTAAATTTTCTCATTTAGAAAATGGGGCTAATAGAATCTACAGGTAGTTGGTAATTATTAAATGAGAAAATGAGTGTTTTAGAGCATTAGTATTTATTATGCACTCAATAAATAGTACATGAGACAGCATGGATGGACCTAGAGGATATTCTGTTCAGTGTCATAAGTCAGAGAAAGACAGACACCATACGATTTTACTTATATGTAGAATCTAAAGAGCAAAATAAATGAACAAACAAGATGGAAACAGTCTTACGGATTCAGAGAACAGACTGATTGTTGCCAGAGGGAGAGTGCTGGGGGACTGGGTGAAAAAGATGAAGGGATTAAGAAGTACAAAGAGATAGTTACAAAATAGTCACAGGATGTGAAGTACAGCATAGGGAAGACAGTCAGTGATATTGTAATGACTATGTATGATGCCAGGTGAGTGCCTGAAGTATCAAGGGCCATACTTTGTAAAGTGTATGATTGTCTAACCACTATGCTGTACACCTGAAAGTAATACAAACATAATATTGAATGTAAACTATATTTGAAAAATGCAATTAAAAAAATAAATATTATGTGGTTGAGAAGTGGAAGATGGAGGGTAGTGATATCTATGAGGCTGATTACAAAGTGGTGGATAGTATAAATTAAAATAAATGAAAGGGCAAGGGTCATCAAGGAACATGTATAAACGACCCATGGACAAAGACAATGAGGGGGTGGGGAGGATTGAATGTGAGAGATGGGAGTGGGGCGGGGGAGAGTTATGGGGGTAAAATGGGGATAATTGTAATTGAACAACAATAAAAAACTTAATGTTATTCTAAAATAAAATAAAATAAAATAAGCAAACGGCAAAATAATGTGCACCCCTGATAGAACACAGCCAGATTTCTGAGTCATAGGAAAGGTTTATAAAATATTTTTCTAAATGGAATTAAAAATAAGGCTTTCGTGGCTGTCCGTGCTTGTTTTCTTTGGGTACAGCTTTTGGATCCTAACTGACCTCAGTTGAACATGGCAGCAGAAATAATAGCACCATGAATCTTCAAATTGACAAGTGAATTAATCTGTATTTATATCCATATTAGGAAGCCATAATTCAGTCTCATTGGATGCCCAGTTAATGAGATGTTTTGTCTTAGTGAGTTTCCCCATAAGCCATGTTTTTAAATCTAAATTAAATGAGAAAGCCAATTTCCTATGGCTCCCTGGGATTTTGCCCATAGACAAATTCCTCTAAAACCCCAAGATCCTTCGCTGCATTGCTTTAATGATGTTCTTTTATTAAAATGCCAATGACAATAAAAAATAAGACAATGCATACTTATATGCATAAAAACAAGGAAAAACTATAAACATTTTCAATTGCAGTGCACAATATAGTTGTTGTTCCCTCACCGCAATTTGCAGAGCAATTTGAAGAAAATTTGTGATCTGCAGCGCACCCAGCAGAGACTTAGTATCATCCTGCTGTTTCTGCAAGAGTAAACGATAAACTCTGCTTGGGTTTCCCACATAATTATAAAATAATTAAGCTTAGCACTTTAAGGATGAGTTCAGGACTAGAACTGACCTCTTCTTGGCTAAATAGTGCTCTGAGGTCAAAACAATTATAGAAGATCATTTTAGACAGACACACACACAGTAACTTAAGTCCTTTGTAACAGATCTGTAAAAAGTGCTGACTTTTTTTTTCATGGATTTAAGTTTTTTGCAACCAGAATATTTTCTACTCACAAATGAGCAGAAACAGAAATATACTTCTTGAAAGAATGTGACTAGGAGAAATGCATGATGAAGAGAGTTAAATCCATGGACAGTAACCCTTACTTCTGGAAAACAGAGAATTTCCTGAGAGATGCATGAGCTCTTGGAAAGATGTTAAAATTAAGACTTTAGGAAGAGATTGGAACCTCCAAACATGGAAGCCAGCTTAGGAAATGGCTTTTGGTTCTCACTACATTTTTCCATCTGGTTTTACTAGGGAGTCATGAACTTGTGACTATAAAACTGCTTTTTTACCCAATTTAGCTCATATCTTGCTGTGTGTAATTTATCAACCAGAATCCTGGAGACACAAGCAGTTAGCAACTTGATTTGGATGCCAGACTCTAACTTCAACCTCCAACATCATTAAGTTAGGCTGTACTAATATAGACTCTTGCAATATTAATTTAGACACAGGCAAGGAAAGGCAACTTTTGGTTTCTTAGTCATTGCTTTTGCATTGCCTGCTAAACGTAAAGCACTGGCTTATGTGATAATAATAATTTTAATTCATGATTTCTACCAAATGTACAAAGATGCCTTTTATCCCAGTTACTGCATATTATTACAAAGGAGATAACTCTTCCATCCCGCCTCGTTTTATGAAGCTAGAATAATTTGTTTGTCAAAAATTGAATAGGACAGCCCTGACCAGTGTGGCTCTGTTGGTTGGGTGTTGTTCCACAAAGTGAAAGGTCGCTGGTTCGATTCCCAGTCCGGGCACATGCCATGGTTGTGGGTTTGATCCCTGGTCAGGGCATATGCAAGAGGCAACCAATCAATGTTTCTCTCTCACATTGATGTTTCTCTCCCTTGCTTTCTCCCCATCTTCCCCTCTCTCTAAAAAGAAATAAATAAAATCTTTAAACAAATTGAAAAGGACAATATGACAAAGAATATCACAGTTCAGTCTTAGTTATAGACATAGATAGGAAAAATTTACAGAGTATTAATAAAGCATATCTATAGACAAAAAATAAGTTGATATATCCTGATCAAATGGTTTATTCCAGTAGTTCAAGATTGGTTAAATATTAGAAAATTGGTTAACATGGTATATTATACTAACAGATTATATAAGAAGTAAGTTATGTGATCAACTCAATAGATATCAAAACACAATTAGATAAAAACCAAGAAGCCACATAAAAATAAGCTCAGCAAAATATAAATAGTTGGGATACAAGGCAAAATAAGACAAATACCCTGATCTTGGATGTAGATAATAAGTAAGTAAATCATTATGCAAGCAAGATACAGACTGTGATCAATATTATAAAGGAAATAAACTAGGCAATGGAACAGAGAGGGGTGGCCACCTTAGATGGGGTAATTACGGAAAGCTTCTCTGAGTTGAGTTAGCTCATGAGCCAGCCATGCAAAGAGCTCATGGATAGGCATTTTAGACAGAAGGAAGGACGAATACTAAAGCCAAGAGTTTAGAAAGTACTTTACATGCTTTTGGAATGGAAACGAAATGAGTAAACAGGGGTGCAGAGGGGAAAGTAGAAAATATATTTAAAAGTGAGTTTGGAAAGCGAGGTCATGGTGCACATGTTCCTCATATACCCTGATACGGAATCTGGATTTTGAGTCCAAGGCATATTTGAAGCTATTGAAGAGTTTTAAGTGGGGAGGAGAGGTAGCATGATTTAACTAACATTTTTTAAAGGTCACCTTGACAGAGCTGTGGAGAACTCATTGGAAAATTGTAAGAAGGTGGTGGGAAACCAGGTGTGAGAATTTTGTCATTGTCAGATGAAAAAAATGATGACTTGGGGCAACTGGTGTTGGAGGAGATAAGGTAACATACAAACAAGAGGATTTAGCTATGGCTTGGGTGAGAGTTTTTGGAAAGACGCAGGGTGAAAAGAAACAATCTAGAATGAAATTTGAATTTTGCCATAGCAACTGGGAGGACACAGAAGTGGCAGTTTAAAATATGAAAAAGAAGGAGATTATATAAGAAACATGCTGGCTCATTTCATTAAAATTTTGGAAATACAATTTAGATTAGTTTCTCATATGATGCAGTCAAAAAAGTTCCAGAAAGAATATATCATTGACTGAGGAAAAAACTGATAACAAATATAATGGAATAAAATGTAAATAAATATTTATTTTTATTTGTGGAATGTTTTTCTAATCTTAAAAATATTAAAGGAACAAATCAATGGAAAAAACCTGAAATATTTAACTATGAATATTTGAAAACTTAACACTAAAACATTACTAGCTTAAAAATACAAATGACAAGAGGGAAAAGTTAGCAATACAATTTTTGAAAAAAGATTGCTATTTCATATTTATCAAGGTTAAATGAGAGATATTTAATACATTTAAAGAGTTAGTATACAGGAGGAAGGATCAGACACAAAGCCATCCACATAATAAACTGCAAATGAATATTGGAAGGTTGAAACTAGAGTGGGCTAACCGAGACATGACACATTAAAATGTGTGAATTTTATCTAAGTGACAGTGGGATGATGGTCAAATATGATCATATGACTAAGAACAATGATCCAGCTACAATGCAGGGAGAGGTGCAGTGTGGGCAAAACCAGAAACAAAAATACTGGTTAGAAGCTTCCAGAAACCAGATTATTACATTTTATTTAATTAATTAATCTTTTTTAGAGATAAAAGGGTTTTTTGGGTATATTTTATTGATTATACTATTACAGTTGTCTCATTTTTTCTCCCCTTATCCCCTCTACTCTGCACCCCATCCCATCATCCCCATGTCAACATTTCCCACCACCACTTTCCCCAGCCTCACCCCTCCCCACCTCCCACTGTCAATCCTTCCCCCATTTGGCTTTGTCCATGGGTCCTTTGTGCATGTTCCTTGATGACCCTTCCCCTCCTTTTCCCCTGTTATTTCCCCCCTCCCCTCTGGTTACTATCAGTTTTTTTTTTTTAATTTCAATGTTGCTGGTTATGTTTTGCTTGCTTGTTTATTTTGTTAATTAGGTTTGACTTATAGGTGAGATCATATGGTGCCTGGCCTATTTCACTTAGCACAATGCTATCCGGTTCCATCCATGCTCTCATGAAGGGTAATAACTCTGTCTTTCTTTCTGCTGCGTAGTATTCCATTGTGTAAATGTACCATAGTTTTTTGATCCACTCATTTACTGATGGGCACTTAGGTTGCTTCCAGTTCTTGGCTGTTGTAAAGTGTGCTGCTATGAACACTGGGGTGCATAGGTTCTTTTGAACGGATGTTTCAGGATTCTTAGGGTATAATCCAAGCAGTCGAATTGCCAGGTCAAAAGGCAGTTCCATTTTTAGTTTTTTGAGGAAATTCCAAACTGTTTTCCACAGTGGCTGCATCAGTCTGTGCTCCCACCAACAGTGCACAAGGGTTCCATTTTCTCCACATTCTTGCCAGCGTTTATTGTTTTTGATTTGTTTATGATGGCCATTCACGATGGTGTGAAGTGGTATCTCATTATGGTTTTAATTTGCATCTCTCTGATGGCTGGTGATGCTGAGCATCCTTTCATGTGTCTCTGGGCCCATGTATGCCCTCTTTGGAGAAGTACCTGTTCAGGTCCTTTGCCCATTTTTTAATTGGATTGTTTGTCTTCCTGGAGTGGAGTCATGTGAGTTCTCTATGTATTTTGGAGCTCAAACCCTTCTCTGAGGCATTACTGGCATATATATTTTCCCATATGGTTGGTTCCCTTTTCATTTTGCTGATGTTTTCTTCAGCTGTGCAGAAGCTTCTTGTTTTGTTGAAGTCCCATTTGTTCTTTCCTTTACGTCCCTTGCTCTAGGGGACATATAGTGAAAATATTGCTGCATGGAATATCTGAGATTTTCCTGCCTATGTTCTCCTCTCAGACTTTTATGGTGTTGTGACTTATATTTAAGTCTTTTATCCATCTTGAGTTTATTTTTGTGTGTGGTGTAAGTTGGTGGTCAAATTTCATTTTTTTTGCTTGTGGCTGTCCGGATCTCCCAACACCATTTGTTGAAGAGGCTATTTTTATTGCATTTTATGCTCCTTCCCCCTGTGTTGAACATTAATTGACCATAGAGACATGGGTTTATTTCTGGGCTTTCTCTTCTCTTACATTGATCTGTGTGTCTGTTCTTATGCCCGTACCAAACTGTTTTGATTACAGTGGCCTTATAATATAGTTTGATGTCAGGTATTGTGATTCCTTCTATTTTGTCCTTCTTTCTCAAAATTGCTGCATCTATTCAGGGTCATTTATGACTCCACATAAATTTTTGAATTGAGAAACCAGATTATTTTAAAATGTTATTAAAAATATGGGGTATAATCTCCTCATGGAATAAGGAATACTATTACAAATGACTTCTGGAAGTTGTGCCACCCCTGAAGTTTCATTTATACTTCATTTACATCTAGAAAGCAGCCCTATTCTTTCCATATATAGACATATATAAAAAAATCTCTTTTATGGTACAGGTTTCAAGTTATGAATGTCACATGTGTTCCCCCTACTCCGACCCTCTCTATTTTTAGCCAAATGTCTTTCAAGTTAAAGTGCTTTAGATTTTATGCTTCATTTTATGATTGTGAAATTAAAACTGCTGGCTTTTATGGGAATTATGCCTATATTTGATTCTGGTTATTAAAAAATTTGGGCAAGCCTTTGACCCAGTAAACCTCTTTCCTGGAACTTTATCATACTTAAATAATCTGAAAGGAGATAAGAATATCAGGAATAAAATAATTATAAGTGATTAATTGAGTAACATAATTATCACAACAAAATAACATATAGCATTTTAAAATGACTGTTATGAGACTGTAGCAACAAAAATATTCTTATGAATCATTTAAGCAGATTATGAATGTGTATCGACACTATGATTGGAACACTGTATAAATGATGTCTATTTGGGAAATAAGTCTGGGGAAGGACAGTAAAAATAGCAGTTTGATTCACAGAGGTGATCAGTGATTTTCAAACTTAACTTTTAAATGAATCACCTGAAATACTTAAAATTCACATTCCCAGGCCTACCCTAAGATTTTTGTATTCAAATTACTTGAAAGAGGAACTTCAGAACTTCTATGCTAATAAAGCATTCCCAAGTGATTCTATGGCAGGTCATAGCAGTTCATAGTCTGGGGCACTGTTACAGGATCATGGGAGATTTAAAGGAGTAGAGCCACAGTATTATAATCCGCTAATGAGGTTATGTTGTTTGCCCCACAAATATGAAATATGGGGCAATTCAGGAATATACTGCAGTTTATTGTCCAACCTCTGGTCAAAATGGAATAGACTCAATTTTATGACATGTGTGTATTTCTGACTACCATTAGTCTTTTTTTTTTTATTGCCTTTGTTTGTGGGACACTGTGTACCCTACCTACTTACTCTCTGGGAAGAGACTGAGGCAATTTGCTTACTTACTGCTATTCCGTTCTCAATATTGAGCAGAGCAAACAGTACATTTAGAACAGTTCATTCACTGATGAGGACTTGAAATGATAGTTCTCTAAGGGAGGAGGATTGGAGTTAAGCCTGCTATCGTGGATTCAGTATCTACATTTCTGGGTGAACCTACATTTGCGTTATCTTGGCTCTCCCCCTACCTCATCATCCGTGTCGAAACAATCCGGCCTGTGACCCAACACACATCATACCCTGCTGTATTATTGCTGGCACTCTCCCTAGGGTACTGAATTGCCTCTCTTGTATCAACTCACTAGTTAGCTTCCTGCTTTGAAGGGACTTAGCAGCAAGAAGCCTGTATCTGTGGCTTGCTGTGATTTAATTAACAATTTCTACCTAAATGGCCTTTGTGCTTGGCACATCCTTAGAAAGTGTACAACAAAGGTTAATGACTATCCACTCCATCTGCTGGCCTGGATACTTTAAATATCAACATTGTTCCTAATCCTGAACATCTCTGCATCTACTTAGAATACTTGGACTTTAAATAAACTAACCACTATGACTTCTTGAATGTGTCACACCTCTAGCTTCTTTCTGGTCCTTGTTTCATTTTTCTCCCTATTTATTCATGTGGATGGAGTTCCCGCAAGCCTTGTACCTAATCGCATCATATTTACAGCAATTTGATTAGAAATTATATGTAATTTCTAATGTAAATACAGAAAAAACAGGTGCATTAATAGTTACCTTTCCAAAGTACAGTGGATATACAAACTAAGTGTAATGAAAAGGAAAAAGAGCCAGTACTAGTTTAGGTACTTGTCACACATAATCAAGCTTATTCTCACAACAATTCCATATTAGATGAAGAAACTGAAGTTTGGAGATAAGAGAGGTTTAAATGAAGTGACAGAGGCAAAATTTCAACTCAAATCTATGTGGCTGTGATGGATTTTTTGCCATCATATTATAAATACCAGTCAAACTGTCTGGTTTGTTGAATTTAATGTAAAAGGTAAAAAACAGAACACTTAGAAGCAAAAGATTATTACTGGCAGCATGATAGCAGACAAGCCAAGCCTTCAATGAAGGATTTTTTGTTTATGTGTTCTTTGCTTTTGTAGAACTGTATATCTCAACTATTTGACTATTGTCTAACCTTAGATTTGATCAAGGCCAAAAATAATGAAATGGAAAAGAAATATGAGGTTTTTAAATAGAAATACTACGAACAAATCCTCAACATAAAATTAATGTGCAGGGCAAACGGGGAGCCGAGCAAAAATGATTAATTGCTCATTAAAATTTACCTTGGTATTAAAGTGTGTCAAGGGTATATAGTTCTGAAAGACTATTGGGCAATACTAAGAGGGTGAGGAAAATAAGAAATGGCTATGTGGTCATTATTCCATTCTGCGACTTTAATAGCACGGGGCCCACTGCATAATGACTGGCACGATGATAAGCTCAAAAAGAACAATACGGCAGTGCAAATTAGGAGGCTGGCCTTGGACGGCCTCAGGATGGGAATAATGAGTAAGTGGGGCCAGGTCACGTGAGAAGTTTTCTTTCACTTAAACACTCTAAAAAGAGCTTTAAACAGAAATTAAATTGTAGTTTGTGTTTTAAAGGTATTAGTATCTTCTGCATTGAAATACTCCTGGAGACAGTTAACGATAACACCGAAAAGTCATTCTGAGAACTAAGGTTCCATGTCCATCATTAAAAGGAGACCCAGAGGAATTTCCATGAAGCACCAGAAGTAGATAAAGCTGGATTGAGAAATAAATTATGGCCTATGTATTGAATCCTGGTGGAAGTAGCGATTAAGGATAACAAATCATTATATAGTTTTTTTATGTTTACAAATTGGAGACTTTGGATAAATCATCCTGAATGACTGCAGATTTACCCTGTGGGTACTCTTTTTTAATAACAGTTAGAACCAGGCCCACATGCCATCCTCTGTCCCTCATCAATACCTCTCCTTTTTCATTCATTCAAAGAAGCAAACTCTCAGGGAACAATATGGCAGGTACAAGAGGGAGAAGACTAACAGTGGACTGTGTTTCTTGATGTGTCTTTTCACTTATGTGCAGTGACGTTTGTGCAGAGAGAAACAAGAATAATATTGAGGTAAAATAGTGCTGAAGATTGTAGGATTTTTATACTCTGTTTATTGGAATAAGAACCACAGATATTTTATCTCAGGTTAATGTACTAAAATTAAGACAATCTTAATTTATGTCAAGATCAATTCAGTATTTGTTCATTTAATGTGCCTTTAATTTTTACATTTACTACTTAATACTACCTGGTGTTTATAACCCTGATTGTTATTTCCATTATTTTATTTGTATTCCTTTTGTTTTTAATTTATTTTATTTACCATTTTTTATTTCACTTCTCTTTCATTATTCTGGCAACATTAATTTTTGTTCTGGCAGCCCCTTTTTTAGGATTATATATTTATAATGTTTTAAAACACTTGGTAGTGCCCATCTCTTGTTATGCTTTCAAAAACGTTGATTTGCCTATTCAAACCTGCTTTCCCTCTCAGAATTTTTTTAGCTATTCTCAAATGTATCTAATATGAAATTTTGGGTATAGATATTGTGATGAAACCAAAAATTACTTAAGGAAGAATTGCTACCTTTGTGAAATTCATTCACAGGCAGGAATCCCTGAAATACTTTATAACTTTAATGAGAATTGTGACATTTCTTACATAGAGTTCTTACACACTTCTTGCTTATTTATTTTTAATTGTATATAAAATATTTTATTTCTTTGTATTATCAAGCTGATATTTTTACTGTGAAGGAAACATATTAACATTTAAATTATAAGACTCTGATGAGAACTTGGAATAAAATGAATTGATTAATAAACTGGATGATCTAATCAAATAATGCTTTTACTTGAGTAGAAGGTAAAAGTCTAATGACTTGAAAACTAGGTAATGATATGACTCAAATCTAGACATGAAGCCTTCTGTAAATTGTAAGATTTCTATTACTGATTTTAATTTCAGTTAAGTATACCCCATCATTGCCACAGACAAGAATATGGTCATGCCACAGCCAATATTTCTATTCATCAGGAAGCAAAATCTGGGAAAGAAAACCCAAAATTCCTTATAAAATTTATCCCAAAATTTGCATGAGACAAGTATTTCCTAAGGGAGTAAACATCTGATTATCCAGGGAATCTAGAAATAAGAATCTAATGAAAATAATTAATATTAACTATTAATTAAAATTATACTGATTAATTAAAATAAGTAAAAGCACAGAGTATGTTCACTGACTACATGGAAGCAAACTAGAAATCTATTATAGGTAGAAAACAGGAAAATCTCCAAACAGTTGGAAACTGAACAATATATTTTAAAATAACCCATAGGTCAAAAAAAAAATCTCAAGATAAATAAAAAGTTACATTAAACAAAATTAAAATGAAAATACAATAGAATAAAATTTGTGTAGCAAACAAAAAACAAAACCCAAACAATTCAATTAAAGAATGGGTACTTTACTCAAATAGACATTTGTCAAAGACGACGTGGAAGCAGCCAACGGGCACATGAAAGAAGTCCTCAACATCACCCACCATTAGGGAAATGAAAAGCAAAACCACAATCTGCTGCTGCCGCACACACATTAAGATGGCTATTAGACAAATTGAAAATAAGCATGGCAAGGATGCGAAGGAGGTGGAACCCTTTCGCATTGGTGGTGGGAATGTAAAACGGTGCAGCTGCTGTGGAAAGTCGGTCCTCAAGAAACTAGACTTAGAATTACTGTATAATCCAGAAGTTCTACTTCTGGGTCTATACTCAGAAGAAGTGAAAGCAGAGATTCCAACAGATATTTATATATCCATGTTCATAGCAGCTTTATTTACAATAACCAAAATGAGGAAGCAATCCAAGAGTCCATCAGGTGAATGGATAAAGAAAATGTAGTATATACATACAATGGGATGTTATTGAGCCTTTAAAAGGAAGTTATGACACTTGCTACAACACGGATGAACCTTGAAGACATCCTACAAGGTCAAAAAGCCAGTTACAAAAGGACAAATATTATATGATTCCATCTGTATGAGGTACCTGGAATGGTGAAATTCATGGATATAGAAAGCAGAACTGTGGTTTTCAGGGGCTGTGGGGAGAGAGGAATGAGGAGTCATTTGTTTAATGGGCACAGAATTTCAGTTTGGGGAAAATGAAAAAGCTCTGCTAATGGATGGTGGTGATGGTTGCAGAACAATGTGAATAATGCTATGGAACTGTACTCCTAAAAGTGGTTAACATGCTAAATTTGATAATATGTATATTTTATGATAAAAAATTTGGGAACATAGCTAGAGCAATACTGAGAGAGAAATTTATAGCATTACATGCACACATTAGAAAAGAGGAAATGTTTTCAAATAAAAAATGTAAGATCCCACTTTAATAATCTAGAAAAAGAAGAGCAAAATAAACCCAGAGCAAGCAAAGGGAAGAAGTAATAAAGATAAGAGCAGAAATCAATAAAGTTGAAAAAAAAAGAAACAGATATATTAACAAAGCAAAGAGCTGGTTCTTTGGAGTTCAATATTATTGGCAAACCTCTACCAATAGTGTCAAAGGAAAAAAGAGAAAATTCAACTCAGTGTATGAGGAATGAAAGAAACGTGGCATAACCACCTCTACAGAATGTGTATGGATCAAGTGTTCTGCTTGAGAACATATTAAGTTTGATATATATTACAAAACATCTATGTCATAAAGTAGGCACTGGGATTTAGGTGCATTGGTGCACAGGGACTCTTGTTGAAACCCACCTGAGCGGGTCAAAATGTTTTTTGATCATTTGTCATGTGACAATGCATCCTTCATCTGAGAACAAACGAACCTGGTTAAACTATTATGTTGAGTGCATTGCACAGCAAGGCTTAGTTTGTTTCATTCCATGGAGATAATTTATTAAAGACAGAAGACATAAAATGAGAGCATGTAAGTTTCCTTTCATTATGTCATGAACATTTTTGCATGATTGCTATTTTATAATAGCTTCATTAGTGAGAGAATTAGCCATCTCTGTATCCTATAAATGATGTCATTATAGTCACTGGGTGTAAATGAAGGAAGGACACCTCATGGAAGAAAGGAATGACAAGTTTGTGTTTTTGTAACTTAACTGCCTGGGAACCTTGTTTATTCACCTCTTCACAAGATAGCTGGGGGCTTTGTGATTGATCAGGAAGCATGTCCTCTAGTTCTGCTCAGGCTTTTGGAACTTAATATAGAAAATCATCATCAGAATGCAGAGAAATCAGAGTAGGTGATAGCTGATTGCTACTTAATGTTGAGTAGAAAATAGACTTTGTTGAGAAACCACTCAGACTGATGCCTGTCTCCAAATTCTGAACATCTTCACTCACTGATTATAAAAAGATTCTATTATATAATTAGGCCCCTGAGAGGGAGAAAGTAATCTCTCCTGACTTTAACCACAACTTCCACTAAAATTCCAGGAGACACCACAATATATGCCATTCGAAGTGACAGGAATTGCTGCAATTATATGCAACAGTGTTTCTCTACATTTTGACCACTTTGGGTCACCCATTTAAAGTACATTTTTAAGAGATTATCAAAATTTAAAACAATAATGCAACCAAACCAAAAGAACAAACAACAGAGGTTCAGCTGCCTGTCATCACAAAAGCCAGACTTGTGAGGCAGATGCAGTTACTAAAGGAAAGTGGTTGTTTTCAGGTGCTGCATGTTCTGGGAGAATGGTGGACTCTCATCTCAAAGCCCATCTCCTCAGCAAGGCCAACACAAAAGCCAGTGTCCAGAGTTCCTGCTCCATTTAAAGTGCAGTCCTTTGGAGCCCACATGCAGCTGCTAAGTGGTTCAGGTAACTTAGCTTGTTCCCAGCTGCTGTCCACTCAGGCTCTTCCTGGATCCTGTATATGGAGCCCACATGGCCATGAGCCATGCAGCTGCTGGGGCCACATAGTCACATGTTTCTGGGCAAAAGATCATGTGAATGCACAGGCAATGTATCACCAAGTGGTCCAGGGAGAGCAAGAGGCTCCCTCCTGTAGATCATGGGCCACAGGGCCTTAGCAGGTGAGTCTACTGTGTGAGTGCAGGTCACTAGCACGCAAGCCACGAACAAGGGAAACCAGACTCTGTTCCCCGGGGGGTTATATTAGCTTGGGTGTGGGACAGACCACGTGCTTTCTCAAAATAACCAATCAACTTCCTAAATTTTCACATACTTCTGGTAGGTCCACCTCCAAACCAATCCCTTTGTTCCCTAGGTTAGCCTGACAGGCCACTTTGGTCTAGCACCTCCACCTGTGTGATTTTACTTCTATGGCACATGTGCCTGCCTTCCACTGATCCACCCCCAATCTGGTACTGGAAGAGGGGAGGGGCTTTTTCCTATCCAATTATCTTGCTAGCTTTTCTCATGCTCAGTCTAAGAACCTCCCCCTGCTACCATCTTAGCTGATAAGGGAGACTTCCCAGCACTCTGGACAGACTGTCTACTGGTAACAATAATACAAATAAAATAATATATTTATAAATTGATAATTCCAATGATTATTTTAGGTCAATGAGAGAGATTAAATTATTTGATATCTTTCACCAAGGTTTCTATATCTGGTTTGATAATAAATGGCTATAGTTGACAATTGGGGTCACATTCAGTTGCTATATTTTTTAATTCTCTTTTCAATCAAATTAGAATGTTCTAGTTTATATTTTAGTCACCAGGAGTGGATAATAGTCTTCATTGTATCTGTTTGATAGTTTTGGAGAATCAGATTAAAAATGGACCTAAAATTTATAGAGAGATTTTTCAGTAACTACATGTAATATCATCTCAAAAACTGTGAAGTCAAATGTCTCAACAGGGTAGATAATGATAAATGGGTCTTTATCCATTCTCTGCTTCACTCATTTTGTGAAGCACCCTTTCAGGCTTTGATTAACCATGCCTAATACAACATACCAACAATTTCATTCTCCAGCAAGTATTGTGAAGGAGTGAAACTCAGCAATCAAGCAATTTGCAACATGGTTTAATTTTCTTTTCAAACCTTAATATTTTATCCTTAACTTGAAAATTTGTGATATTTTAGCATGGTGTCATAGTTTCAAACTGTTCAAGATTCTGCCCATTTCAGTGAGAAACAATTTAAGTAAATTGTTTATGCTCTTGAAAATGATCTGGCATTATTAGTAATGTTTCATTGAATGTCTCACTTCACTCATTTGCATACATTTATAACAATCTGCATTCTTATGTGCATAAAGTCATTTCTTTGCATAGCATATTGAGGGAAATGCATGATTTGATCATAATCACAATTACCCTTGTTTATTTTAACCCTGAATTGAGATCAGGAGTGGGATCTGGAGCCACACTAGCTGGGTTTGAATCCCAGCTCCACTACTTTCTAGCTGTGTGACCACGAACAACTTACTTAACCTCTCGGTTTCTGTATTGATAAACTGAGGGCCATACTAAATAGTTACAATTCCATAGGTCATAGTGATGATTAAATCAGCAATGATTGACACATAATAAGTGCTTAGTACAAGCTATCCATTAATATATATGAATAACACAAGACCAAAGAACTTAACTTAAATATCAGTAATTCTATCCAACTTTAGTATATGTAGTACTTGTGGTTTTAGTTACTTTTCTAAATAATTATGTTTTATTAGTCAGAATTTCTCTGACATTAATTAAAGGGAAAAAAACCTTGAGCCTTTTTTAAATAGAGAAAGGAATACATTGTCTCACATAAACAGGAAATCCTAGAGGAGATTTCACATTAAGCCTGGCTGAATTAAGAATTCAGACACTGTTAGCAACAATAAATCAATCTCTTTTTCTCTCTCTTTTCAATCTCTTGGCTCTGCTTTCCCAAATTTGGCTTTATTTTCAGAAAAAAATGGCTTTTGGTCATTCTGTCCTCAAAGTTCTTAACTATCACAATCTCAAAAAAAAAAAAAAAAAGAGAGACTACCTTCTCATGACATCCTTATAAATCCCCAAGTAAAATAAATACATGAAAATGGCTTACTGGAAAATTAGTCTCTATAGTTAACTGCCCCTTTCAACTTTCTGTCTAGAAACATTTCTTCACATTCTTGGATAAAATTTCAGGCACATTCCATACATTTCAGTTAATAACAAATAGTTTTATTTCCTCATGTTAAAAAACCCAGGCTAATGTTGCAGCTTCAATGTTTCATCCACTAGAATGCCATGTCCATTCCACACTTGGCCCTCCTTCAGGCCGGAGAAATTCTGCAACGGGAAAGAGAGCTGATGTTGGTTTCCACACCACGTTCTATCCCTGTTCTCCCACTCCTCTTTTATTCACCGTGCTTCTTTTGAATCCTGAGACTAGGGAGACAGAGAGAGATAAGGACAAGTAAGGTTTGCCCAGGTGACACAGCCGCAATCTGGCACTGATACCCTCTGAAATTGGCAGATGGCCAAATGCTTATTCTCCTTCTAATTGAGCCCTTTTTTTGGTTTCTTGGAGACTTGCTGGGGCCCTCTTACCTGCAGATCCCTGATGCTCATAGAGCTCCCTTCTAGCTAAACACTTACTATTTCCTGCTCAGGTCCTGGGTCTGATAGTTATCCCAACGCTCGCTGTGGAGAGCTTACTCCCACTTCAGGTAGTACCCTGGATTTCTTTTTATTATTTAAAACATGCAAACCCCGCTGTCTTCCACGGGGTCAGCACCTGGCTTTTATATGCCTCCCATCTCACCTCCAAACTCTGGGAGCCACTTCTCTGCTGGGCTTGGGAAGTGAGCCTGCCTGGGGAGGCAGCCCGAGTCATCCTTTTATGGTCATATGATTTGGTTGGGCTTCTCTGCTGCCCCAGTCCAGTGCTGCCTGGAGTTGGGTAGATAAATTTTCCTAGTTCTGGGGTTGTCTTGGTAGCTGTGTTTGGTTGGCTCTTCTACCAAGTGAAATTTTCAGCTTAGCTTCGTCGATATTATAGGTAATATGTTGGCTTCTAATTTTATTATTTATCTTCTCCCTCACATTGTTCAGAATCTAGGTAGGGGGAAAGTGCTCTCTTCGTTAGATGGATGGAGTCTCACGGATCTCCAGAGGGTCTGGGCCATGGCCTCTACCTTCAGACTTTTAGTCTAATTAGAGAGCCAGGCATGTAAATCAGCATGTGTAGTTTAAGGTACTAATAATGGTAATGGCTTTATTTACTGAGTATTAAGTATGTGTAAGGCTTCACATATATTTTATCGTTTAATCTTCACAGCAACCTTGACTGAGGGGCTGTTATTATATAATCTCTGTTTTACAAACTGAGACTCAGAGAATTTAAATAACTTGCCCCAAGTTGGGAAGAGTCAGAGCTCAAATTTGAACCCTGGTCTTTCTGACTTGAGCTCCTTCATCAGCACTCCTGGAAGGCCTGCCTTTGACTTTTGGAAGTTTAGAGTCTCACAGAGAGCAGTTTCAGGATACAGCACTGTAAGACAGACATTACTTCTATCCAGTGCTTCGATGCAGTAAATGTTTCAATGGAAGGTCTTTCTTCAAAAGCTAATGTCATTACTTGGCTATGACAGAGTGTCTGTCTTAGTCGATTTGGGCTGTTATGACAGTACCACACACTGGGCGGCTTATAAACAAAAGAAATTTACTTTTCACAGTTTGGAAAGTCTGAGATCAAGGTACCAGAATAGTTGGATGCTTGTGAGAAACCTCTCTCAGGTTGCAGGTGGCTGACTTCTTGTCCCATTTCACACGGCAGGAAGAGAGTGCGTGAGCTCTCTGACGTCTTCTTGTAAGGGCACCATCCTCATTCATGTGGGCTCCATCCTCATGACCTTGTGACCTCCCAAAGTTTCTACCTCCAAATACTTTCACCCTGAGGGTTAGAGTTCAACATATGAATTTTGGAGAAAATAAACATTCAGTCCATTATAATGTCCTAGGAATAAATGCATGAATCTGCATGTATCTAAAGGCTTCTCTCTCTCAGGGGCCCAACCAGTTCAAACACTCTTCATTGTGTATACGGACCATTTGTGTGCACTCACCAAAGCCCAATGCATTTTAAATATATCCTGAAATATAAGAAAACTATTTAGAATTAGAAATCCCACCATTTCTGAGATTTCAAAAGGTTTATTTACTATGCTTTATGACATTTAAAGAAGTACAACATTAAAGGTCACCAAATACATTAGAATTCTGATATTCTTTTAAAAGTGATTTTTATACATCCATTCATTTGATGCTTATCATGATACTATGGAATAGATTATCATTACCAACATTATAATTATTATATTATAAGGAACCTAAGGTTCAGAGTTAAAAAAGCGGCCTGCCAAGTCATACAGGTAGCAGCTGGCTGGACTCTCTTCTGATTGTAAATCTTTCTACTCTACCTCAGAGCCTCAGATGCTGCCAGCAATCACTGTAGCTTTTTCTTGGCTAGTTCCTCCAGAATGATGGATATCTTCAAAAAGTCGCCAATGTGACTGCAAGAGCTGATTATTGGCTGGCTAGAAATAAAACATGTATCAGACATGGTGGTAAGGTACAAGTGTGTTTAGAGAGGCATTGTTTTCAATCATGGAAAGCTGGTATGACAGATAATTTTTTGAAATATTAAATGGTGTTTTGCTTTTCCAACTATTAAAAAAAAGAACGAGCAGTATTTATGTTTTATACTTTGTATTTTCCTTCCCTCATTCCGAAAAGGCAATCGGTGCTTTTCATTCCCTTCCCTTGGCTGTAATTTCTAAGTACAACAAAGTTGCTGACAGAAAAATCCTTTCTAAGGCCTTTTTGGAAGCTTAAATTCACAGTAGATATCATGAGGCAGAAGGGGGAGAAGCCATTGTTTAAGAGGGTGAAAGTAGATTAAGGCAGTGAAAGAGGTGGGTTTTCCCATAAAATTTAAAGGGGATGGGAATCTGCTAATTTGTGGTATATTTGAGGTGTGGCATATGATCCACTGAAATACTCATGAAAGCAGGAAGAATCCCTGAGAGGGCATGACTACTTCACAGAAACTCAGTAGGCTGGACCCTAGATACTGGGGCTGGGGCCGAGACCAACATTCAGGTGCCTGACTCCAGAGCCGCAGGACTTTCCAAGCTCAGGGTGGGATGGCTGATAGGGTTACAGCTCTTCCCGACTGTCCCAAAGGCAGGAGAAGCTTTGCGAATGGAAGGTTTTACAGAAGCCTCATCTTTGTATGAAGGGCAGGGACGGAAGGAGGAGTCTCAGGAAAATTGCTTTTCTAGACAGCTGCTAGCTGGAAATTTGAAGCCAGGTTTAATTTTGTTGAGAAACAATAAAGCAGGTACATGCATGTATGTGAGGTGGAGTTGGATTGTTGAAACAAGCTCGACAAATGTGGATAATTTTTCAACATTGAGTGATGGGTTCGTGGGGGTTCATAATACTGTTTTCTTTCTGTGTATGTTAGAAATTTTTCATAATTAAACATTTTTAAAAGTCAACAAGGTAACAGCTTCTGCCCTCCTTTGTTGTAGAATAAGGTTCATCTTGACCATGCTGGAAAGAGCTTAGGAAGTACACCGTAAAGCCATGCCTGCCGTGGGCACAGAATGGAGAAGCGGAAATACACATAATTGGCATTTTCCATCCTCTTTTGAGATTCTCCAACTTCTGTTTTTTATATAGTCAAAGTTATCAGAAATCAAAATATGCCAGTTTAGTCATCTCCCCATAGAACAAGTGTCATGCTTTTGTGAGGGAATAATAATTTAGATCAGTAGCCAAATATTTTATCATAAACAAGGTTATTGTCCAATATTCGATTCTATAAGCTTCAAGAAAAAAAGCAAAGCAAAACCTGAATGAAATGTTTCTGCTTGCATTAGTTCCAGGGGAAGCTCTACTAGGAACAGACGGGGAGTTTAACTACAGTTCCCAGCCACTAAGCCTGCTTGAGGCCGATAATCTGGCTGGCTTTGATCCACCAGGCTAGACGCAGATGAGACAAAACCTGGCCTGGATCCTCTTCAGAGTCTGAGGGCTGAATTTTATTTCCACAGTCAGGCAAGAGCCCCGGTGACCAACTTTTGGCCTAAACCTTCTCCCCGAGTCCCCTGCCGGTGCTCTGGGATGGCACAGTCAGCCCTCAGGGCCCTCAGACCCTTTCTCTTCCAGAACCAGCGAGCTGTCAAGACTCGCTGATGCTCCTGAGGTGAGGGCTTCTTTCAGATCGTGCCATGGGACCTGCCGCTCAGCAGGCCCCGAGGCCCGAATCAGCAAAGATCCTTTTTCCAGACTGGGTGTCTACCACTAAGACGCCCCAGATGAGGAAGGTGCAGCTGAGGGAAGTCTAAGCAGCACCCCAGAGAGGCCTGGAGCAGATCCCGCAGGGCTGCGAGCTCTGGAAGTGGTACTGCTCTGCAGAGGGGCTGTGCTCTCCCGAACCAGCCGTCAACCCTCAGACGCCTCCAACAGCTCAGGAAGATTTGAAATGTGAGCACAAGGAGCACAAACCACCAACCGGCTATGCACAGACAGGTCCGTCCTTAGTGAGCACTGGCCCAAGCGCAGCTACTTCCCCAGAGACAGCAGCTGCTGTTTTGCCACTGCCACCAACATGGAGGCCTCTGAGAGTTCCTTGCTCCTCGGGGCTGAGGATGGAGTATCAAGACCTGAAAAGGTTTCAAAGCCTCCCCTTCCCCACATGTCTCTAAAGTGATATGTGGCAAGAAAGTGGTTACAATTTTCACCTACATTCATTTTAATCTCATAGGCGAAAAAGAAAGTATGCTTTAACTGTAGGTACGTAGGATTGGCAGTGGTCTCCACGGAAGTCGCTTAAGGTGTGTGTTATTTCCTGAGGGGACAACATAAATCCCACAACGCAGTGGGGCTGATGGGGCCGACAGCTGTGGCTCATGCATTTGTTCACGCACATTGTCACACGGTGCGGTGCAAGTATGTTTGGTGAGGGCTTTAATGAACTCGGTAGCGTAAAGAGCAGGCTCTTCATAATACTGAAATTTGTAGTGACGGGTTGTGACAATATAAATCTACTTTATGTGTTCTTTTTATTTTTGTTTTGCGCAACATAGTTCCCTTGTTATCTTTTGGCAAAGAACCTGAAAGAGTAACAGTTTTCTTTCACTAAATGACAGGTGCTCCAAATTTGCTGACCTTTTCTGCGATGACAAGTAGCTGTCAATAGTCTGCCACCTAACAGATCCTCAAAAAAGATACAGGGGCTGATTGCCTCCTTTGAAGGTAAAGGTGACATTCTGACAATGAGCGAGAGAGTAGCTTTTTCGTTTTGTTTTATTTTATTTTTAATCCCGCTATGGAGAAAGAAATGTTGAAAAATAGATGTTAGGAAATTTTTATATGAATGGAGTCAAAAATGATATGTCTCAGGCATAAACTTCTCATATCTTACACTAAAAAATATTGTAGCAGAATTCTCTCAACTCTTTCAAGATCTTCCAAATGAACAGTTTCAGTGATTTTAAAACCATTTGGTTAAAATATTAAAATAAGATTTCTTCTGATTTATTTCAAAAATATCCGGGGAAGAGGGACTTTATTAAATTTTAACTATGCAAGTGAACAAGAAACGTTGTGGAATGGAACTAAGAAATTAATATGATTTAGGAAGTGTAGGTGATGATGTAACTGCTCTGTTGGATCCACAAATCTTTTGAGAAATATCTGCAGCTAAGACAGTTGCCAAAACCAATAATCGAAATACAGCAAACATGACTAGGCCTTTAACTTCTGACACACAAAGCCTTAAGCCAAAATTTTATTTAAAGGGTGAAGCATAGTCCATCACATCAGAATGTTAAAAATGTTCTTAATAATTTAGTGAGAGCTTGAATAGAGATTTTTGTCCTATTTTATAAACATAATTAAAACAGTTAAAAATTTCTAATGGATTTTATTAAATCCTTTGCACAATGTCTATGCCGGCCAGTTGTTTGCAGTGTGCATATTACTTAGTGTTATATAACCTGTATGCATATCACATGCGTGCATGTGCAGGGTCTGGCAGAAGTAACACCTGCTTGAGTGTAGTTGGCAGAAAAATCTGGGTGTAATAATTTGTAGTTTTAACTTGAACATTTCGCCTAAAATGTCATGTGGTGTGCTTGTGTGTGATACTGTTATGTGACAGAATTACATGCTTATGAGTTTGTAATAAAAGATTTCGTAACAAAAAGAGTCGTTATTTGTGCCAGACCTTGTATATAGACACACACACACACACACACACACAGAAAGAGAGAGAGAGGGAGAGAGAGATATCCAGAAATGCCCCTGGGTTATACACATGAGACCCAGAATAACTTGCCATAGCTTCTAAGCCACAACTTCTACCAGGGCTCTGAGGGTAATGCATTTCTATGCCCCTCACACAAAGCTTGGCCTACAATGCTCAATAAGTGTTTGATGAAAAAATGAAAAGTTTGATATGGCTAGAAGTTTACATTGTTATTATATAAAATAAGAATACATTAGTTCTTTTAAAATGTTTTAATCGAACCATACATATACAGAGCAGTGAAATAAGATTGCAAAATGTTACTCTAAAAACAACTATTAGACTTGAGAAAAGGTGCTGTATGTTTCTATTACTAACCACTAGATGGCAGTAGCTCCACATTACTCTCTATCTCGTCCCAGGAATCCTTCCCTAGTGGTCTTGGAATTAGTACCTGGAATGAATGTTATCTCTTGCAGATATTTGTTGAGAAAAGGCTTATCTGCTTTAGGAGCTTTGAGATTGATATTCCTAATGCAAATGCATTTCTGTGCTTGTTTCTTGTTCCATATATCTATGACTACAGCAAGTTATCCACCAATTTTATTATCTTGAAGCTGTATATTATTATAGCAAAATCAATAAAGACCTTATTTTAAGCCATAGGAGTCTATAAAGATCTGCATATGGAAATTTTAAGATAATTGCAGTGCTTTTATATAGCATTTTGATATTCTCCTCTCTTTTCTCCTTTCCCCTAACCTCATAGCTTTGGAATTACAGAATGAAGACATGAGTACAGCTACAAATATGGATAAAGATGGCAGAAGTTAAGGCTCTGCTCTTCCTTCTCTTCCTAGGTATTGCTATTTATTCACAAACAAACCACCTAACTGTGACTGAGGGCTGTCCAGTTCCTCTTCCATGGAACAAGATCTACAAAAAGCACCTGCAAAATTCATGTGTTTGGACAGAAAATGACAGAATTAGAGACAGGATAACAACTGGGCAAAAGGAAATGCTCTGCAGCTCGGCACCTCAGGAAAATGACAGTGTGAAATGTTCTTTTGAAGTAGGAACAAACTCTAAATCAATACTTTCATGGGCCTGTTTTGTTTGAATTTATTTATGTAGCTGTAGCAGGGGAGTGGAAAGAAACTACCCAAAGCCCGGAAATTGATGTTATCATTAACCAGTTTGGTCTAAAGCCCTTAGAGATGACACCTAGGTCTTTTAAGATTTCTTTGTTTTCTGTGACTTCATAAACTATTAGTGCTAAATGACTAAAAAATTGAGAAATAAAACAGATTAAGTTTTTAAAAACCTGTTGATCTTTTAATTTGTATCTTTTTATTTCTCAAATACTTTTAGCTCAGATGGGTTCAGAAATGCCATTTTATTTCAGCATCTCCCTGTGCCATGACAACTGCCTTCTTTTCTCCTCCCCCAATTTTTAGATCTTTCTGAGGGCAATATTAAAAATGAGAGAGCAAGAGAGAGCTAAAATGTGGATACTCTGAGTATTCATTTTTAAAATTAAGTAAATATTAGTGATGAGGAAATAAAAGCCACAGGTCTCTGTGATTTATTTAAGGCCACATTTGGCTGTTCTATGATAGAAAATAACCCAAGTGATGACTCTCCCTCATGCTTTCTGCATTTATTTAATTAAATTCCATCCCACTCTAGTTCTAACTGGTTTCTTCTGAGAGAATGCTAAAGGATTATTTTGAGATTGAATCTTCTCTTGACTACCTTCATCCAAATGTTGCAAATCATTATAAAAACGGACCAAATCCATGAGAATCATGCGGTATCTCCAAAAGGACATTCATTCCTTCATTTAACAGGCTCCCGCAGACTGCCCAGCCATTGTGTTCTCATGTAAAAACATCCACAGCTGGAAGGAAGAAAAGGCACAGGAGTCTTCTTTTAGAGTTCTTTTTTTTCAGGGAGGATAATCTTTTGGAATATTTCCTAGCTCACTTTCCTTACACCTCTTTGGCCAGAACTAAGCCTTGTACCTCCTCTAGCCCAACTGCTGGGGAAAATACGTGGGGTTTCTGTGACTCTCCTAGACTGATTATGAGCCATTCCCCAGACAGGTCTGGGTATATCGTCACCTGGACAGGAATGGCTGATAAATCTAGTGGTAGGAGATGGTACATGGACTTTATTGGAGAGAGGCTGGTAAGTATGAACACCTAGCAGGTCACAGGCCAGCGTTTCTGCAGCCCTGCATGAGGTAGTAGTGGAATAGGATGGCTCAAATGTATCAGACATGGGCTGGGGCAGAGGAGGTCTCAAGAGCTAGACTGTGGAGGAGACTGAGGGTCTGCAGCATGGGATGACCAAGGCCACGGTGTGCCCGGCATCGTGGAAGGGGCTCTGTCTCCCTGTGTCTTTGTTAGGGATGAGACTGGTTGGTCTCAAGCACTGGATGGGGAGTATGTATTTTTGCCTTCTTTTGGGATGATTCTGGTTGCCTTTGGGCTCATACTGGGCTTGTTTGCCTCACCGAGAGTGTGTCCACTATCCAGTGGGCTTGCAGAAGTAATCGGGGGACTGTCATTTGCGGTTCCCCGACTAGACGCACAGGGAGATCGGCACCACGACCGTGGACCAAAAGGGCCCGCAGGTCTACAGTGCTGTGGGCGGAGGTTCCAGAGTGCCTGCCACAGCTACAGCTTTGGGAGACTCCTAGACATGGGCTGCTGACTGGTCTCAGTGCCCTGGGTCTTGAAAGGTCCGGGTTTCTTTAATATTGGAGGCAAGAGTAGACAATTGAAAGAACTGCTGGGACGAGTATTCCATGTGGCTGCGTCAGTGACCGGGGACAGAGCTGGTATTTCTGAAGCTCTGGATAATAAGGCACCAGTGTGTTTATAAAAAACAAAAACAAAAAATCCCCCAAAACTATGGGTTAAGTATGGCAATAGAAGGGGAAGATGCTGCAAAGCCAAGGATAAATTATAATCTAATGTGTTTGGTCTGTGCGCCTGGATTACATTGTCCTTTGTCAAGTACCCATCAGCACGAGCCCCTCCAAATGTGTTTTTTTTGTAATGACAGCAGAGGACAAGCAGTGGACTCATTTTCTAGAACACTCTTCCCCATATGGTTCAAATGTAAAGTGTGCCACGAAAATCACTCACATGTGATTTGTAAAGTGGACGACAGGGAGCAGCCATTATTCCCTGGGACCGCTGCAGGCAGACACCTGCATAGATGTGACGTTTACAGCAGCTTCTGAGGGAGTAATAAGAAGCGTACAATTCAGCATTTCAACATAAAGTGTTTCTAAACTCTATATACATATATAAATGACACAGGTATATAATTATATATATATATATATAATTATATATATATACACTGTGTTGGACAGGAAACAATTAGTTTGGCTGAAGCCATTTTCCGTAAACAACTGACCAGATGGCTTTAATGCAAATGTTTTTCTTTTTAAACCCTGAAACTAATATAATGTTATATGTGAATTACCTCAATGATAAAAAAAAAATGCAAAGTGGAATACAAACTCTATTGTGGCATCAAGGATTTTAACACTTCTTTTTGTTATGTTTGATCTCCGTCAGCAGTTGTTTTTTTGGGCTCCCATGCCAACTTATAATTATGGTGGATATAAGAAAAAAAATAACATTTTCACTTCTGTCCTTGGATGCTGCCACCCTTTGTGAAACAAGCAGAGATTATGACAATCTATAATGGAGTGACAAACAAGAGTGTAATTTTAGGGGACCAGAGGCAAGAAAGAGAGCGGTCAGGATTGGAGTCATTAGAAAAGACACTGAAATGGGGAAGTTGCTTATTTAAAGAGCTGTGGTAAAATATACACAATATAAAATTTACCACCTTAACCATCGTTAAGTGTATAGTTCAATAGTGTTATATATATCTATAACAGTGTGCAACCAATCTCCAAAACTCTTCATTTTGCAAAACTGAAACTTTCTACCCATTAAATAACAACTCTCCATTCCTCCCGCCCCCAACTCCGGCATCTGCCACCCACCGCTCGACTTTCTGTCTCTTTGAGGTCGACCACTCCAGGTACCTTGCATAAGTGGGATGATCTATATTTGCCTTTTTGTGCCTGTTTTTTTTTTTTCCTTAGCATAATGTCCTCAAGGTTCATGGGATGGGAGATTTTTGAATGTGCCCATGAGAACTTACAGAATTAGGAAATGTAGAAAAGGGGACTTCGAGTAGGGAAACAATAGGTGTCTACTCAAAACACTTTAAAAATTGCAGGATTTACATGGGAAATCCATCTGTGGGGGAAGAATAAGTGTATTTTAACATTCCTTACTGTTTAAAGGAATCATTTTATTATAGTAACAAAAGAAAGAAAATAGTGTGTAAAGTATACTAGACATTTAAGAAAATTGACAAAATTGCTATTAGAATAAAAGAGTTTAAGAAATCTGTTTCAATCATTGTATATCAAAAAAGCAAATGTGAAATAAAGCTGTAAATAATTTAAATTATATAAATGATGCTTATGTATCTCCAAGTGTGAGTCCTGTAACTAACTGCCTTTTAGGTTATTTTTATTACCTTGATAAATATTGGTATCCAAGGAAAAGTATAATAAGTAAAAATAAGAAAAGTCAGCTATTTATTTTCTCTTCAGGATCAGTTAGCCATTATCCAGCTTTAGGTTATCAGAAAAAAACAGGTAGCACCTTGGAAGGAAAATAAGTCAGAAGTCTCATAAGTGTCAGTCTTTGTACAAGGCACTTCCCTTCTTTGCCTCACTTGCTTATTTGTGTAATGGGAAGAAGGACATTTAATGTCTCCTTCAAGTCTATTATATTCATGACATTATGAATGTAATTTTCAGTCAGATAAATGGAGACTGTTTTAAGATTCATTTGGCAAGTCTTTCTTGGTGGTGTGTTCCATAAATGTCCCATAGGAGTTGGTAAGAAAGGATGTGTGAAGAAACTATAAATTAGGGACCACCCAAGTATGTTTGGAATGTCTCTACCCAAGTATAGGAGAAAGTATTTGAACTGGGTCTTGAGAAAACACATAATACATGCAGAGAATAGAAAAACATATCCACCATTCTCCTTCCAATGAGTAATTTACGATCCTCAAAATACTTTGCACAATTCCCTTTCCTGCTACTAGGTTCCTCTGGTGATTTTAGAACTAGAGAAAGAAAAGAAGTTATGTTAGCTGAGAAATCACCCCCCCTGGGCCAAAGCATGTAAAGTAGTTTGTGATGTTATAAAGGAAGACAGGAGTGCAAGGAAACAGGGAATCAAGCAGAACCTGAAAATTTCAAAAAATCAATTGGAGTTAAAAGAAGATCGGTCAAGAAAGGAAACCAAGTCGTGGTAGCTCTGAAGGTTAGCTATTGATAGCCCAATCCATGCTGTCCCTAATGGGTCCTTAGAGACACGCCAAGAGTGGGTGGTAAAGGTTAGTGGTGGAGAGAGCTCAAACTCTAATAAAGACCAATTTCATCTTGGCACTAAAGAATGTAATTTCCACTTCAATGAGAACTAGAAAGGGCATTATTCCATAAATAAGTATCTGGGATATTATCTCCTGCTAACTAGGGAAGTAAACTGAAAGAGTATTTCAAGAGAAATTTTGGGAAATCTTTTGCTGCTTGCGCTTCACGGGCTTTAGCCCAGATAAATAAGAGGTTAGTTCCAGAACCCTGTGGCTTAACATCTGAGAGACCTTGACAGGTCGCCGGTTTTTCTGAACCTCAGTGTCCTCGGTTGTAAAATATGCTGATAACAGTGTCCTACCAGAAAGAGGGGCTGTGAAGATAAAATGAGTTAATGAGGGTGAAACCCTCAGCACAGGGCCTAGCTTAGAGTAGACAGAGTCAGTAAATACTCATTCCCTTCTCTCTGGAGCAGCTCCTAGACCACCCAACCAGGCTGTGTCAGTCAGAGTCCAGTCAGGAGACAGACACCACACAGTGATTTTAATAAATTTAATAGAAAGCCTATTAACAGGGGATTGGAGTAACAGGAGACTAACCAGTAAGAATTAAAGAGAACTCTAAAAGCTATAGGAGCGGCAGGAAGATGGAGTGTTCACAGCCTGCAAGGGTATGATAGAGCGGAGCGTCCCACCCCCGGCATCTCTCACTACAATGGCTGAGATCCAGACCTGGTTGAAGAAGCCACGGTCCCTGATGGCAGAGAAGTTGCTGTGGTGCTGCCACAGCACAAGTTGCTGAAGTTTTTCCTCTGTTCGTGCTCGGAGAGCTATTCACTGGGAAGTATCTTGCCAGGTGTGCTGGGGAAAGCCGTTGGTCACAGCAGGTGCTCTCGGCGGTGTGCACCACAGGAACCAGGTGTCGGGGGAGATAGCTGGCTGACAGAACCCTGCTGCAGGAGAAACCCCCAAGACGCAGGAACTGGGTGCTGGAGGTGTCACGGGTGCTGCAGGAGCAAGGACTGAAGAAGTGTGCGCTGCAGAAACTGAGGTCGAGGAAGCTGCACGCTCAGGGGCCTCTGCGGTGGGGCGTGCTAGAATCCCTTCCTCCTCTGCCGATTGTCTCCCAGAACTCTGTTGACAAAGCTTGACATCGTCCCATATGGCGAAGAAGAAACAATCCAAGAGCCCAGCTCCATTTCACAGATCAGGCATTGAAGGACAGACCTGCGGCCGAATGGCACTAAACTGACACGTCACACTGGCTAACCTAGTTTTCTCTTTGCGGGCTGTCATTTCTCATTTATTCCACAAAACCACGTCGGTATCCCGGTCAGGGTGTCAGGTCCCGGTACCCTGTGACTGGTCAGTAGGTAATAATATTCCAATTTTGAAATTGGCCAAATGGAAGTGAAGAACTGCAGACCTCAACTCAGCTTTGCCCACGTTTTGCATTAGCAGCAATTAGGTACTCACGCAAGGGATAATAAAGTAATATTTGCTTCCCATGGGCTTTCTGCCCATGTCTAGGTCCCTGTAGACTTTTCAGGAATGAACTGTGATTTGCAGAAGAGGATTCCGACATTGCCACAGTTTTGCAGACACCTTCAAAATTCCATCTTAATTTCTAACAACTGCCATTTTGTTTTGGCAGCCGAACACCTAATGCGCTTATACTAATCATTATAAAAACAAATATTTAGTTAGCAACAGAAATATTTATATAGCAACTTTACAAACAACTTTCCACATTTACTTAAGTCATCCTCACAATTTCTATAGGAGACTATTCTTCTTACTTTTATTTTATACCTAAGAAAACAAAATTGAAGGTTAAATACATTTATCAGAATCACATAATTTTAAAAAGGCAGAGTTGGGATCTTTGAGGTGTTCTGCTCCTTGATCCTATGTTATTTCAATTAAATAAACACATATATTTTTAGAATTCTTGGCATATATTAGGTATTTCAAAAATGCTGATTTTACAAGTCCCTACACTCTACTTCTGCTCGCAGCTTCATTTGTGCAGGAGGTGGATCTGACAAGGCAGCTTCTTTTCAGCTCCCATTGCTATGGTAATGCTAATTATTTAATATCTTCTTGTAAAGGTCAAGATCCCAATGGAGATCAGACACAGGGCTCTGGCTATAATGAGCACAGCTTCCGGTGGTGGGAAGGATTCATTCTGATCCCTCCTTGTAGTATTACAAAGTGGCTTTGCCATCAGTAATTTTTGTTTATTGGGAAACAAGATAAATTCACCCCAGTGTATTCATGCTCCTTAAACCTCCACCTTCGCTTTCACAAGTTCTCAGGAGATGTAAATCTGAACCGTGTTTAGAACGGCAGAATGGATTGTTATGGATAGGTTCGGACAGTGAAAAACAGCAGACATCCAATGCTTTTAAAAAGTTTTCCAAATACACTGATCATTGGGGAGCAAGAGCTTTTACACAATGTTCACTTGCTGTTGTTGGCAGGCCACATTTAAACAGTTCCCTCTTCATTTGCAAGGTAGGGCCCACAGACAATTCACTGGCATGTAGGAAACTTGCATGTGTGCTCTATAGAGAAACAGAAAATGAGGACGCATCATGCTCTTTTTCTTCCTCTCTCTCTCTGTTTCTAGGTTATTTCTGTGAGCAGTTCCAGCCCTTTCCGTAGAACATCCCCAGACATGAATGTGCCCTTGAATTCTGGTAACAACACTTCTCTTGTGCTCTCTAACCCTAGGGGAGGTCTCTGTTTTCTGCAGGTATTAATCTCCTGGCAACATTCCCTCTGTTGCTTTATTTCTTTAGGACCCCCCCTCATTTTCACTCTTCCAGCTTTCTAATTCTAGTGTAACCAGTTCCTTCTGTTAGAAGCCAGAAAAGGATTCCTATTTTCCTGATTGACCCTAATTGATAGAAGAAACAAGTCAATATGTTGATTTTAAAACGTGTCAAGTGCTTTGAGGGAAATAAAAGGGTAAAATGGAGTTCTTTAGATATTGTTATTAAAGCCTTCTTAATAAGTGAAGTTAGCTTTTCACCCTGACCCAGTGGCTCAGATGGTTGGAGCACTGTCCTGTACACCAAAGCGTTGTGGGTTCAATCCCCAGTCAGCGTACATGCCTAGGTTGCAGGTCCGATCCCCAGTCGGGCACATATGGGAGGCATCCAATTGATATTCTCTCTCTCTCTCTCTCTCTCCCTGCCCCCTGCCTCCGCCTTCCTCCCTCTCTCTCTCTGAAGTCAAGAAAATGAATCCTTTATTGAGGATTAAATTAAAAAATATTTTTTAAGTGAAGTTATTCGAGCTACATGCTAAAAAGAAGGTAATAATACGGAGACCTGAGGCAAGTGTGTTTCAGCCAGAGGGGGTATTCTTTGGATGATAATTAGTGGTATCTTGAATTAGAAAGTTGGCAGTAGACATAAAATGGATGTAGAGAAGGTGTATTTTTCAGGCAGAACCAGAAAAAAAAATTGTTTATGAAACATAAAAGTTGGAGAGAGAGGGGAGCAATAAAAGATGACGTGCTTGGCTGAATAATGGCCGCCCAGACAAGCAGGTGATAATCTTTGGAACCTGTGAATGTTACCTTATTTGGGAAAGAGAGGCCTTGCAGATATGGTTAAGTGAAGGATCTTGAGGTGCGGGGTGTTACCCTGGATTAGCTGAGGGGGCCCGAAATGGAATCACCTGTGCCCTTATCAGAGGGCGATTTAACACAAGCACAGGGAGGCAGTGTCAGAGGGTGAGGATGCTAGACACCGGCTCTGAAGATGAGGGACAGGGGTCACAAGCCAAAGAGCAAAGGCAGCTCCTAGAAGGTGGAAAAGGCGAGGAAACAGATTGTCTCTGAGAGCCTCTGGAGGAAGTGCAGACCCCTGACACCTTGACTGTGGTCTAGTGAGATCCATTTTGGACTTCTGGCCTCTAAAACTGTAAGAAAGTTCACTTGTGTTATTGTAAGCCACCACGTTTGTGGTAATTTGTTCTGGCGGTCATAGGAAAGCAAGACAGAAGTATGATAACATTTACTAAAATGAGAAATACGGGGAAGAGACCAGGCAGGTTTGAAGGGTGGGAAGTATCAAAGAAATACCATGAGATCATTTTCTAACTTGGTCTGAAGATCTATGAGTAACTAGAAGTGATTAGTTGGCTGTTGAATGTATCCTACTTGGATATATTGGCTGAATTTCTTACATCTATTGATTGTTGTCTTTCATCAGGTTAGGGGAATATTCAACCACTATCTCTTCAATATTTGTTCTGCTTCATTATCTCTCTTTGTTTCCTGGGACTCCCATTACAAAAATATGTTAGACTTCTTGGTATTATTCCACAAGTCACTGAGGCCCTCTTCATTAAATTTATTTTTATTTTTAAAATCTGTGTTTGAGTTTGGAAATTTCTATTGACCTGTCTTCAATTTCACTGATACCTTTCTCCTGAAAGCCCTTCTTATTTTAATTTCAGATATTGTATTTTTCACTTCCAGGATATCCATTTGGCTCATTTTTAGTTTTCATGTATTTTCTGAAATTTCTTATATCTTTACTCACCATACCCATTTTATTCCTAGTAAATCTTTAATATATTTATTACAGTTGTTTTAAACTTCTTGTTTGTTAATTCCAATATCTGGTACACCTGTCTGCTTTTATTGACTGACTTTTATTTTGAATATAGGTCACAATTTCCTGCCTCTTCACATGTCCAGTAATTTTGACTATACATTGAATAATATTTTATAGATACTTTGGATTCTGTAACCTTCCTCTAAAAAATATTAATTTAGCTCTAACAAGCAATGAAATTGCTGGTGGACACAACTTGATGCTGTGGAGGCTTTGTTTTTAGTTTTGTTGGAATGGCTGTAATTTAGTTTTTCTCTCAGCTCCAGGACATAGACTTTAGTCCTGGGAGTGGTTCTACCTAATGTATGATGTGGCCTTTCTGGGTGTATCAGTGACAAACCCTAAATTTAAGTTCTCTTATTAGGTAGGACTTGTACTCCAAACTGTGTCTCCCAGTTTGGGGACACCTACCTACCAGGCAGATACTGAAATTCCGGTTCATTATTTTAACCTTCCAACTCCTTTTTTTTTTTTTTTTGCTAACTTCATTAGAGCCTCACTCTACACGTGTCCACATGCAGATTTGGAGGCTACCCTTTTCTGTGGTTTCATCCTTTCATGCACTTACCTATTTTCACCAATTTCTAGCAGTCCAGAGCTCTAACCTCAGACTTCTTAATTCTGTCTCCCGTCACAGAGCAAACTGGGGAGCGCTACGAGAAAAGCCCATAAAATGTCAGCCTCACCCAGTGTGCTTCCATTTTGAAAGTACAGTATCAGCTCCAGTTTCAGCCTGCATTTACTCAATGCAGAAACAGAAAGAGACAGAGATATATTCATCCAGAGATAATAATTGTTATTGATAGGAGATTTAATCCAATCTAAACTATTCTGCCATGCTGTCACCAGAATTCTGGCGGTGGAATTGGATGAGTCCTGCCTCAGGAAAGAATTCTGGAGCGGCCACATAAAAATTGATATTTAGCAATAGGAGAAACAATATAGGAAAGGACTTCTCATTATTGGTTCCACATTGGAATCACCTTCCGAAAATTTTAATCTGTTTGGCCAGGCTAGCCAAAATCAACTAAATAAAAATCCCTGGCAGTTGGACCCAGGTGTCAGCGGTTGCTAGAGCCCCCCAGGTTGTTTAACGTACAGCTAGCCTTGAGGACCGCTGAGTCCTGAGAGGGTGAAGGGTAAGAGAAGTAAATTCAGTTTTGAGCTCCAGGGTCATTCAGCAATGGAAACAGAGGAGGTTCCATCAGAGGAAGGTGCTGTCATCAAAGCCGAGAGAGGAGAGCGTTTCTCTAAGTGGAAAAAGTTATCAAACGTGTTAAATGCTGCTCAGAGTTTAAGTTGAGGACTGAAAGGCAATAGTATTTTAATATTTGCAATATTGGACTTTTTGGTGAGTCATGCACTAAAATTAAGGCAAAGTTTTTAATGTTAACTGGGATCAAAGTAGAGGCACTGGGTTTGTATGTACACACTATGTCTCAGACGTGAAAACAAAGAAACTTATATTCCTGTAACTGCTCTCATCCAACTCTTGAGCTTCTATTTTTACATGGTCGTGAAAGAAAATAAACTGTCCACTTGAGCTTCATTTCTTCCAGTTTAAAACAGTCTCTTTCAAGTTGAGTCAGCCTCTTTGAGGTACTTAGCCATGGCCATAAGTTGGAGCAATTCTTCCTTTCTCCCTCTGCCTTTTTCTACGTGAATGTGGTAAGGGAGTGGGGAGGCTTACATTCTTGGGTAGCATGTATATGATCTCAGGAGTTAGGGTTAAGCTCCGATTGATGTCCTGTGAGTCTTCACTAGCCTCCTTGTATGTGCCTGTCACTCACCAAGGCACAGGATGAGTTAGTCTGCTTGTCAGGTTCCTTATTCTTGCACGTGCTCTTGAAATCTGTGGTCATTGCTAAAGTCTCTGACCTTGAAGTCTACCAGACCTGTATTCCCTTCAACAAAGCTTTAAGCCTCTATTACTGTCCCATTTCCTCATTATTAATTCCCCATCGTATATCTAAAACCAATCTGAAGTTGTCTTTTTAAAATAAGGACTTATTAAAGGTGAAACTTTAGTAACGATAAATGGGAACATAGCAAATAATGTGTAAATTGTTAGACTGTACAAAAATATCAAAGCATATTTCTATAAGAAGTTTAGATTAATAGATCAAGACTTAGAGAGATCCAATAGGAGTTATGCTTCTCACCTAAATTTTGCCTTAATAATTCATCATTGCTCTTATCTTCCTGATCTCTTATCTTAGGAGCTGCCTGTTCCAAAGATAACTGACTCTGACAATATCACAACCTTTTAGGGAGATTACTTCTTCATACAATCTGTCAGAATATAATAATCCCAATACCTATAAAAAAGATGAACATAGTATCAAGTGGCTCATTTTGTTAAAAATTTAAGTAACAAAATATAAAAAATATTAAATGAGCAGTGTTAAAATAAAAACATGACTGAAAACAAAGTGATAGACATAAAAATTGAATATCTAATGTTTGAAAGCAAAATATACATTTTTGTTAGAAATACAGTTGAAGTGAGAGATGCATAAATGATGTGAATAGTAAAATCAGTAAGTTTGAAAACATAAGGAACTTTTTTTTAAGGATTCGGAGAACATAAAAATTCATCTTGCTTCAAAGGAAACATAGATAATCAGGGACTCTAATTAGTTTTTGCATTCACTGTGACTGAAGGTCTACCTGCTGTTTTTAGGGGCTGTATTTCAGGTGGTCTTTGTAAGGCTGATGGATGTGGGAGCCCCAGGCGCTCACTATGGAACTGAAACAAACAACACAAGCTGTAGTTGACCAGATGGCCCAATGTCTACACCTGAGAAACATTCTTAAGCATGAGTCTAGGGGGAAAATGAATGGCCATAATAAGGTTAAAAAAAATCAAATGCAGAGGAACAGGTTTGAATAATTATGATGAATTGAAATTACCTAGAACCTGACTACTAAACATGCAGCCCCTAGGATGTCATCAACATTATCTAGGAGCATATTAGGACGCAGAATCTCAGACCCATCACAGACCTACTGAATCAGCATCTGTATTTTTAAAAAAGATTTTATTTATTTTTTAGAGAAAAGGTTAGGGAGGGAGAGAGAGAAACATCAATTGGGGGAGAAACATTGACTGGCTGCCTCTTGTACGCACCCTCACTGGGGACCAAACCCGCAACCCAGGCACGTGCCCTGACGGGGAATCGAATTGGGCACCCTTTGCTTTGTGGAATAAGGCTCTACCAACTAAGCCACACCGGTCAGGGCCAGAATCTCTACTTTAATAAGCTCTCCAGATGATTTGAAGGCACATTTAAGTTCAACAATTAATCTAGAATGTAGCTGAAAACAAAGCAAAGCTCTCTAGGCAGAGTCTAGGATTATAATTAAATTCTTTATTATTACAAAGCTAACTTGGATAGCATATGATATCAAGAAGTAGGGAATAAAGCAGAAAAGGAAAATAAAAAAGGGCTAATGCAATAATTTGGCCTCTTTGTGGCATGTAGTGGAGGGAGGTCAGAGGCTGTGGATGGTCAATGTTTATTGGGGGATACACGTCATACAGGAATGAATTGACATTCATGTTAATTATGGTTGCAGACTGTTTGACCTGAAATACCTTTCCTCTGATGAGAGTCCAGGTCTATCCTTTGGGTATTCTGGAAGGAAATGAAATGTATTTCTAATTGAGTTGCAAAGGCCCAGGAATAGCACTGATAGCTCAAAATAAACATTGAATACTAATTCAAATATTTGTAGGTAACAGAGATTGAAATTGAAGGCACACTTGGTTATTTAGCCAGGGTCTTAAATTCTGAGTTTTATCACACCTAATAAATTAGGCTTGAATAAATTGAAAGTCTGATATGACAGCTGCTAAAATCTTACCTTCAAAACAGTAGTCAATGTTAAACATCAGGAAAGTTAAACTGAAGCTTGGAGTTGTTACTCCCCACATAGCGTTGTATAGTCTGACAATTTTCTGCCACTGAATTGGTTTTGGTAAAGGTTTATTTGTTCATGATTATGGTTTCTTGGTTTCCATTTGTTCTTTCATCAAACATTTATTAAACACCTTTTATGTATCAGATAATGACTAGGTCCTGGGTATAGAGAACTGAATAAGGCCATTTCCTGACTTTTGGGGTGTCAGGAGGTGGGGAAGGGTTCACACCAATAGGGATAGTGTCAGAATTGGGTTGGGTTGTAGGATAATCAGCTGGTGCCTGAGAATTGCTTGTTGATGTGGGGGGAAGGGGAAGTATCTATCTCCCCCATGGTGGAATTGGGTCCAGAGCCCTTTTGATGGTGTATTCCTTGTGATATATATGAATATAGTAATATATTCTTAGATACTAGAATATTAGACCAAGGATATCATAAATCTCAATATACTTTGATTGTTATTACTTCAACTATTATCAAGTAAAAAAATCAATATGACTAATAGAATGACTTTCTGTATTTTAGTTAAACCCAGAATTTCTGAGAAGTGGGGAGGGATATATCACTTAATTTTCTTTGGAAAAAAATCAGGAAATTCAAGAAAAAAATGCATGAGTGTAGATACTGCAACTAGAACAGTAACACAAGTGTGAGGGAGCAGAGCTTAGTGGTTAGGAGCCCAGGTGGAGTCAAATGATCTCCCAATTATTCACTTTGTGACCTTGAAAAATTACCTGTTGTCTCTGAATTTCTGCCATTTTCAAATTGGGAGTAATAACAGCACTAAAAGCTTTAGAATTAAATATGTTTATATTTGTAATGCTCTTAGAACAGTGTCTTGTATATATAGTAAGTAGGACATAAGAATAATTTGAATAAAACAAATGATATAGAGATGCAAAGTTGAGTGATTCAGGGAACTGTCCTTGATACAAGTGATATTTTAGGTGGCTTTGCCTGCTGTTACTATAAGGTTTTACCACATACTCTACTGTTTGGTGAGTTGGGATGGATCTTTTTGGATGATTCCTCACATAAACGGTAAGGCAAAAGACCTTTCCGCTCTGGTGTTTTTCTTTTTTAAAAAGGCAAACCCAAGATTAGAGATAGACATAAGAGATAGACATAAGCCATCTAGAAATTATTTACCATAATGACTGGAGAGGAGAGTATCTACCTTCCCCTGACAACTGGTGCCTGTGCCACCCACCCTGACCCTCTCAGGGTAGGGAAACGGCATATTCCTATTCCTTCAGCTTTGAGGAGGGAAAGGAGACACCACAAAGATACAGAAACCTGTGACTCTAACACTGTGGCCCAATGGGTATCCTTGACCGTGAGTTATTCTTAGGGAGCCAGTGACAACTGGGTAGAGGTGGCAGCCTGAGCAGCCTTCAGAGGTCAACTTTCCCCTAGTTTTGATTCTTTTTTGTATTAATCTTATGAGCTTAAGGCCAGTGACCAGTTGGAAACATCACTGACCCACTGAGGAGAGGAAACAGATTTGTGGATTATCAGAAAACACCTCCTCCAGCTTCATGGGGCCCCATTACTGATCTATAACAAGTCATATGTAGTCACGTGGTTTGAACGTCTGAGCACCTAATTTATGCTAAGCAATGGAAATGCAGCCATTAGGCCAAAACAGGTAAGAGTTATTCAACCCCCTGGGAACAACTGTATAAATTAGACATATCATGTTGGGATCAAGTCAGAAAGAACTGACTTAAAAAAAAAAATACTGTAGAAGACCAAAAGTGTCTCAGTCTAAAAAGAGACTTTACCACAGAATAAATAGTAATGAATTAATGAAAGCAAGAGTGACAAGATTATTTACAAGTGAGAAAGGAAAGTCAAGTTTTAATACAAGTATATAATTTAAGTGAATAAACATAAGTTCCTATCACAGACACTCTTGACAAAATGAAGTGTTTAAAATCTTACATTTAGAAGATATGTAGTCAGACATTCTTCCTTCTTAGAAAGTCTTATTTTGTTGTAATAATTATTGATAAATATGGAAAAGGTCTCTTAACATTTACAAGAAACAAAGCATGCACAATTTCATCTTTCAAAAAGCCATTTTCCATCTGGCTAGCATCTTCATTTATATTCCTGTGGTTATAAGAAATATATATTCTCGTTTCTTCAATTTCTTGTCTTGCTGAGAAAGAAATTTTCAACAGAGTATTTCTATTCTTCAAGTGCATATGTCCATAAATATTATTTAACCCACATTTTTATAACTAAAGTGTGTCAGCATAATTAAAATTTCCTAATTTTGATTTCCTCAGAGTCTGTAGTCTTGCAGGGACCCGTCGTACTGGCAGATCATCCCCTTAGGCCATCATGAAAATCCCTTTTTATATTGTCCCCAAAAGCCTCCAAAATGGGTCAGTGCAGGATGTAATCGAATGACCACTGGGTATACTATACATTAAGATAAATTATCCAAGTTTCTATTTCCCTTTTCCTTCCTATTCACTAGATAAATTGATATAAAATGTGTCAGCTGACAGCAGAGCCCCAAAACACACAAGGCCACCAATTTAAAATGCCCTAAATTTGCCATCAAACCTTGTTCATTTTTAACAATATTAACCCTTCATGTTATTATATATACTCTTTACCACAGGGAGATTTATAGCTGACATGAAAGCGTGCCTTCCTTTTTATAGATGAATTACAGTCCTCGAATATGTCTAAAAGCACCTTTTCTCCTGCATTTTCTTCTTCTTTTACTTAGTCTCAGTCAAAGGAGAGGTTACCTAGGTGTCTCGGTAGAGAAACGGGGGTTTCTTCTTCATCAGCAGTGTCCCGATTAGGGCCAGCGTCCCTCCTCTGGGTGCAGTAGAGCTTTGTAGCACTGCCTCAGGGACTTCTTCCAGCTAGAAAACCCTCTCACATTCTTGTAAAGTTCCAGAGGGACCCCAAGACACACAAGAGCGTCATCACAGCACTGGCTCCACACTTCCTCCACAGATGATCTGGGCCCATGTGACGTTAGCAGCCCCTAAAATCAAAGCGTATTCCCGTGAACAAACGTTACAAGACAGACCCTTATTCTGTTAAATTAACATAACTTCAAAGACCTTGTAACCCCCAGTAGAAGAACTAAGAAGGAAAAATAGGAGTTTAAGAGAGAAAATTTTCTTGGTTTATTTAAATTTTCCCAAATATCTGTCAATTTTCTGTGTCCGGTGCCTGTAAACTTAACTCTCATGAGTAAGAAATCTCTCACTCAGAGGCAACTGTGACAGTCCGCTTCTTATTTTGAGGAAAATAATAACACAAAACCCTGCCCTGCACAGACTGCTTAGGAGAGTTTATGAATATTTCTTACCTTCTTAATGTATACAGGGTAGCATATAAAGATTACTCTTTATTAATGCTTCCTTTTCTCTCTTATATTATATTTAGTGTATTGATCCTAATTCACACTTTTCCTTTAGGCCAGAGTTCTTGGATTAAGTGGGTGTGGTCTCTGACTAGGACTTCAATTTCCACCCCTTCGCAAGCTGAGGATTTCAGGCTTGCCACAGGAACTAGTATAGTTTATGGACTTGCATACCATACCCTCCCAAATTCTTGCCTTCTCTCTAAAGTTTTCCATCCCCAAAAGAACCATCATCTATGCCTCAGCCACTTACTGACATTTATGTTACTAACAGCTGCAGTATCAGTCGGCAACTCCTGAACTCCTCGGCCCTTGGATTCTCCCAGGAAAGATTTCTTCCTGAGTTGACATTTGTCCGCTGAAAAATAGACTTGTGAACTGGAGACTTAAGAACTAGAGATGGAATTCCTTCTGCTTTCCGAAGCTGTACCTTTTGGGCCCTGTGCGAGCATTTGTATTTACTCCTCTCCTAAACATTGTTTTTCCTTGAATCCCCTTACGTTCTTTATTCGAACTGCAACAGAAATACAGCTTGTATCTTTAATTTATTATCTATAGAATGAAATCTAACTACACCAGCTCTAGAAATCCATTTCTTTTTACTTTGGTGTTTCTCAATACTTTTTTTAAAAGGCTAGTAGAGACTTTAACACTTCAGTGTGCTTATAATTTGATCCATTCCTCCTTAACTGTATATAAACTAATGTATGCTGAGTTCGAACGTCTTCCTTACTTTCCTTTACTATTTACTACTGCCCGTGTTTTAACTGCTAGTTCAAAGCCTATTACAAGTGGATGACCTTACTGGTTGTTTTCTTATAAAATGCAAAGAACAGTTTTCTGTTACCAGCTTTCTTACCTGATGATTGAAGTTATCTGTTTACCTATTAGCAATTCTGATAATAGAGGCAATGTGTTGTTTCCTTCAGCAATTGAATTTTTGATAAATGCATTTAATTTTTCTTCAGTGCAAGGAAATGGTACAGAGTTTATAAACTAGCGATTCCCATTTCTCTTTATCTTTATTGATGAACTCCAGATGTGCCGGAATGCATGCTCTGGGATCTGGGCCCACCCCACCCCCATGCCCCGATCCACGGTATTATGAAGGTTTAGTAATAAACAGGTACCTCAGAACTTGGCTGAGATAGAGGGGGAAAAATACACAAAGATTCTCAAATAAATATACATCAGTTTGAAAGTCAAAATCCTCTATATCAGGGTGGCAATGGTGAAGTGAATTTTTCATGATCTTGGAAACGAATGTGAACACCTGAGCCACAATAAGCAGAAAAGTGGCAGAGTATGTTTTCATGAAAACCTCTTTTCCCCCTCCTGGGCTCATAATTAGACCACATTTCCTAGCCTTCTCTTCAGCTACTGAAGTCTGACCCCTGGGATCAGTGGTGTATATACCGCATCCAGGCCTGGCTCATAAAAGTTTTCTTTTTTTTCTTTTATTGTCTGGGAAGGCTGTTTAATGAGCTCTAGGGACAAGGCACAGTCCCATACAAAAACATCACACTTTGATTCGGTGGGAAAGAGACAGGAAAACAAGAGAGTAAACTCACAGGAAGAGGGGGCAGCTTTTCAGTTGGCTGGGGG